>JAQJVL010000175.1:898331-1154269 GCA_035578905.1 Stictocephala bisonia | reverse complement strand
CTCCACCGTCTCGTTTACGTGCAATGGTAATGACCTTCCCACCCACTTACATAAATATATTGATGATTGCCCTTCCACCGTCTCGTAAACTTGCAGTGGTGATGACCCTCCCACCTATCTACAAACGTCCAATGGAAATGACTCTCCCTCTCTCCCACATACATGCATTGGTGATTACCCAACCACCCACCCATATACGTGGAGGGTGATGACCCTACTACCCACCCATTTATGTGCAGACGTGATGGCGACTTGTGGGTGGAAGAGTTATATGATGATAATCTCTGAATGTATACTAGACTACCAGCGCAGTACATTCACTTTATCCATGACGTACCATCATTTAGTTTCAAATGAAAGTAAACTGTCATATTATATCTAATGAGACGTTTTATACATTCTTCTGTCTGCTTCCCCATTTTTAATCATTACATATTGCCGTACAGCCTAAATAGAACTATTTTCTTAACTTATGGGAGGCCCTTCCTAGCAGTTCGTCAATGGCACTCTCCTGCGGCCTGCTACACGCAAATTAGTAAATGTAGTATATTTTTCCCCGCAATAGATCAGGCATCAAAGACCTTAACACTCTCTACCTGTACCTCCATCAATACCACTGTGCTTGTATAGGTGAGTAGTTGGGTGAGTGAAGGAGGTGAGTGGGTGGGTCACTAGTGTTATGCGTGTATGGTTGGATCATATAGAGAGGGATAAACCTAGATTATACATATGCCAAATTACTTTAGTATTCGTTACACATTATCCCGTTCTTTCCTTATTTCTCTCACATAAGGTTATTAGAACATATTATAACCCAAACCAGAACAGTCATTTACTAACATGTTAAACATAAAAATTAAAACAAAAAATTACAATCAAAATAATCAACTTTTTGCGGACTAGGAATGTTTATATTTCTATCGAGTTCCATCTTATAGTGATGAAATGAAGTGATTTTCGTATCTTCCAAGATTGTTTATTGCCTTCGCCCACTCCACGTAAAAAAGTTATAAATTATAAAATAATTTGTGGGTTTCGATATGGTTGACTAGTATAAGTGAGTTTATGAAATAGTTTAAATGCATTTGGGATAAAGGTTTTTATATTATTCTTATTGGAAATGTCATTTTTTATTTTTCTATACATTTTTTTTGTCTTTAACATTCTTTACTACAGTCATTGTTTTGTTATTATTATATATTGATAATTGGGTGGCCAAACTTTTTCCTTTGGCTGAAAGTCTATTCAGCCAATGTTTAAGCAATTATTAACCTATAGCATTGAAGGCACAACCTCATACATGGTTATTTTAATATATAAGTTATTTAATTGATACTAAAGTTCGGGATAATTTTGTGTTTTACGATTCTTATAGATCAGTAGTTTGATCCAGTAGTTGTTTGATTTGAAGTAGTTTGACTCCAGTTCTCTTGTCGCTTCTGTGGCTGAAGGGCAACGACGTTTCTTCTTTATACATTCTCATCTACAAGGCATAGGTTCCAATCCAGGGGCCGACTGTTACTTTTTGCTCAATAGTTCATTGCTAATTTAAACCCCCACATCAGGACGAATCCTTACGTTCACTGATTTTTTATTTTTATAAACTATACAGTATAGCAACACATCAATGATTCCTATTTTATCTAGGTACAGTTAATAATAATGCTTATATAGTATAAATATAAATATATATGTGGATATATGTATAATAATATTATTGGAAATCGGAGACTCATCATGTCCTTTACTCTGAAAGTATCAAAAATAGGAAAAGATACAATACTTTATAATAACCACAAATATAGAGAGACTTACTCTGTAAAGAGTGGGGATATTGTTTGGCGTTGCCTGGGCAGAAGTTGTAAGGCATCTATACGAACAGATAGAAAAAAAGAGGTTATATATACAGCTAGCGAGGTACATAACGGACAACATCCGGTTACAATGAGAGCTATGACACCACCAATATCACTTAAGAATAAACAGATTCCTGAGGCCTCTACTCCCATATTCAAAGATGTTTCTCCTAGAGCAAAGGCAAACATTCTGGACCAGGCAGTCCACACAGCCTCAACAACACAAAATCAGCGGTGTATTCTGTGCACCCACAATGAACCCTTAGATTTGTTGGCCGAGAATGACGCGCTCAAGAAAGAACTGGTGGACCTACGTGAAGAGCGGCGCCTCATCTTGGACCACTCAATAGAATCAGACCAGAGATTGCTTCAATTCACTGACAGCGTATTCCATGCACCACTATCTAATGTAGTCTTAAAACCGGAACTCGCAAATGAAAACTGCAGTTATGGAAACAAAGCGACCCTATCGTCTGAAGAAAATGCCATTCCCCCCATCACCGATTGTGCTGTACAGTGCGACCTTACAACTAAATTAAAAGAAGACCAAATTTCCATAGAAAAAATAAACTGTACGATAGCAGAAAAAGCTATCCTCCAGAGGAATGTAAATGAATTAAATACAAAAATAACAGAACTCGAGGTGAAGAATTATTATTTACAAGAAAAATATGACATACTACAGGAAGAAACCAAAAATATGATAAGTTCCTTAAGAGGCTTGGAGGAGGATATAAAATCAAAAAATAAACAAATAAAGGACTTGGAGGAAGATAATATTACACAGTATAACAAAATTGAAATATATCAGAGCGAAATTAAGAGCCTCCAAAGTCAAATCAATCTAAAGGATACTTCTAACCCTACCTCTACGTCAACATCTTCAATTCCCCTACACAACAGCTATGAAATACTCCAGAATGACACTCATATTCCTGACGAAACTGAATTTAAAACCATTAGTTATCGCAGAGTACCAAAATCAAAAAATAATAAAACAAAAAAAATTACAACAATTTCATCCCGTAAAAATTCATACAAACAAAAAACAACAATAAATAGAACAATTACAGCTCAAAATAAACCATATACAAACATACCATTCTCCAATGTATCAGTGGTTGGCGACAGCCACGCTAGAAGCCTTGCGGCACTGATGTCTGAGAGGACTTCCCAGAAGACCACGATCACCGGCTTCTGCAAGCCTGGAGCTGGGCTACTGAACATAATACCCACCTCTGTGGGAACAGCTGAATCCAATACCAGCTGTGTAGTGCTACTCGCCGGGACCAACGACGTGGCGGCGGGAAGACAGAACTATATATTTAAACACTTTGAGGGAATCATCAAAACATACAGAAAGACGTCAAATGCTATCGTTTGTTCCCTACCACCAAGACACGATCTTCCTAGCACCAGTCCCATTCACTTGGCTGTCTCTAAAGTAAACCACTACATGGAAGAAGTTTGCAGTCGTCATGAAGGTATAGAATGGCTGGATATAGGCAGCATCGGCCGGAAACACTACACTGCCCACGGCATGCACCTGAGAAAGAGTGGAAAACGTCTACTAGCCGAACTATTAATGGAGAAGTTAGCCTGTTTGCCTCCACTACAAAGCGGCCGTCCTCACGCAATGGGCACCTCTTCTAATACAGAGACGCCACCATCCAGCCCAATCACCCTTCCATACGAGACCTTCGCCGAAGCAGTCAGACAGAACTTATCATATAGACATTTTATTAATTGTGATAGTAGTGTAGATCCCAACCCCAGTAAAACAAATAGAAAAATTTTTTTAGGGACACCTCTTCAAACTTTCGAGCTAAATTAATCGACTCAAGCCACATGTCTTCAAAATTCGCTATTCAGACAAAAACAATAAAAAATAATAGAATCGTTTTGCTACATCAAAATTCACAAATAGCAACTAACAAATTAGACGAACTAACTTTGTGAAATGATGAACTGGAGCTTGATGTGCTCCTTTTAACAGAGCACGGTTTCAATGAAAACAATATTAACCATTTCAAAATTAAAAATCTTGAACAAGCCAATTCATATTGCAGAGGCATCCATCGAGGTGGAGGAGTTGCAATATTTGTTAAACGTGGCATAAACTTCACCCCAATGATGTTGAAGAATATAATAGAAAAAGATCTGGAAGCCACCGGAATTAAATTAAAAACAAAGAATTCCCAACTTACAGTCATTGGGGTTTACAGATCGCCTAGTGGAAATTTAGAAAACTTCTTTTCAAGTTTTCATACCATCCTTAAATCAATTACTAAGAAACATTCAAAATTCATAATAATGGGAGATTTTAACATTGACGTGCTTGATGTTAGTAGCCACATAGCAAAACGATTATCAGATCTATTAACGTCTTTTGGTCTAAAGTGGTCCGTTAATGAGCCCACGAGAGTCACCACCGTTTCAAAAACTGCAATAGATAACATCATTACAAACGTATCAGATATAAAAGTAAGTGTGGTCAACACAGCAATCGCAGATCACTACGGCCAACAAGCCATTATTAGTAATTGTAAACCGGTAAGGGAGAATATATCAAAAAGAACAATAAGGGACACTAGGCACGAAAATCTGTTGCACTTGTTATCTGCGTTGCAAATGGAGAGATGGAATTTTCTCAATTCAGATGATCCTGTCGAGTTACAATTTGAAAAGTTTCAAAACTGTTTAAACTATCATTTTAATGTGAACTGCCCAGCAAAGACAATAAAATTAACACAAAAAAACAATAAATGTAAATGGATCACCAAAGGTATACTCATTTCAAGGGAAAAAATAAAATTGTATTCAAAAATATCACATGACACAACAAATTTGAATTTCAAAATCTTCTTTAATAACTATAAAAAAGTGTATAAAAAAGTAATTAGGGCGGCAAAAGCCTACGATGTCAATAAAGCCATTATATCTTCAAAAAATATTTCAAAAACCGCCTGGTCGATTATTGATAATAAAGTTTCACGAAAAGACAAACAAATCCAACTTGAAATTTGTAATTAACATATTTGTGATGGCCAAAGAATTTCGGAAGAGTTCAATTCGTTCTTTTCTTCGATAGGAATTAATCAGGGACCACACTCACAGCGAGGCCAGACTCCTGTCCCCTTAAGACGGAGTCCAGCAGCCTCTATGGTATTGGCCCCAGTTACGGAACAGGAGATTGAGAAAGTAATTAGAGAACTGGCACCTAAAAAGTCAAGTGATGTGAATTTCATGTCTACATGGCTTCTAAAAAAATGCTCAACCCATATTTATAAACCTCTGGAACATCTGATAAATCTCTCTTTTTCAACAGGAAATTTTCCTTCCATATTAAAAACTGCAAAGGTGACACCAATTTTCAAAAAAGGGGATCCAGCATCAATTTAAAATTACCGGCCTGTTTCAATTTTGCCAATATTAAGTAAAGTCTTTGAGAAGCTATACTTATCCCGTATGGTAAGCTTCTTAGAAAAATACAATCTCATTTTGAAGGATCAATTTGGATTCAGAAAGGGTCGATCAACAATCGATGCAGTCGTGAATTTGGTTGAGAAAATTGTAGAGAGCTTGGAGAATAGAAAGGCCACACTTAGTGTGTTTCTGGACCTCTCCAAGGCCTTTGACTGTGTTGACCACACAATTCTTCTTAAGAAAATGCATAGTCACGGAATCCGCGGAATTCCACTCGAGTGGCTTGAGTCATATCTTAAAAATAGATCACAAATTGTTCAAATATATGAAGTACGGTCCGGATCTAAAAACCTAAAGTATGGAGTCCCGCAGGGATCAATTCTTAGCCCCCTCCTATTTTTGATCTATGTAAACGAAATTGATTCATCACTGCAGCATGGGTCACTCGTGCAGTACGCTGATGACACGACTGTCTCTTTCTCAGAAAATTCAAATGAGCAATTGGAAGTGCGGGCTTTTGTTGAAATAAATAATTGCATTCAGCACTCCCAACAACTCAATCTTAATATCAATCCAGAAAAATCAGCATGTATGCAGTTTTGTTTGCGGGCGTCGGACTCGGAAGGAGGTCCGACGGTCATAATAAATGAAACTGAAATTAAAGACAAAAATTCAACTAAATTCCTTGGAATGCACCTAGATCGAGGGCTGACTTGGAATGTCCAAGTCGAAAATTTGTGTAAAAAGTTATCATCAGGCATTTATGCTTTGAGAAATTTAGCTAAATTCTGCCCAACTCAGTTACTGATGACGGCTTATTACGGGTTGATCTACCCTCATATTACCTATGGATTAGTGCTATGGGGAAGATGTTCCAACACTAACTTTGACAGAATATTTAGAATTCAAAAAATGGCAGTTAGAATCATCCTAAAAATGAATTTCAGAGAGTCGTGCAGGCCAAAATTCAAAGAGTTAAATATATTGACATTACCTTGCCTCTACATTCTTGAGACTGCTACATATGGTAGGTACAAGACTACTATCACAAGAGGCAGAGATATACATACATACGACACTAGAGGCAGGGACAACTACCGAACTGGTCGTCATAGAACGGTAGTCTATGAACGCCTGCCTTCACAGATGGGCGTTCGTATAGTCAACAAGTTACCAGAATTTATCAAAAGTGCTACAACGCCCAAGGCGTTCAAGAGTCGTCTCAAGAAGTTTCTTTCAAAACAAGCATTTTATAGTATAGACGAATTCTTTGCACATAACTAAGAGGGGGAAAATCAATAACACAAGTGAAGTTGAAGAGGTTCAATTGGCGATGAGTGGGAATTTGGGTGTCTGTCAATATATGTATGTTTGAAAGGGTGAATTGTTAGAATGGATGGCAAATTATTAAAAAATATGACTTTTGCAATACAATGTTTATAATTGTCCTAATGCAATAAAAGTTTTATTATTATTATTATTATTATCAGATATTAAGTGTGCAATCAGTTAAAAATGTATTATGGAAAACCTAACAAGAAACCGATTACATAAAGAATGATATCAACTAGTCAGTTTATGTTAATTCTAATTACTATGCTTTGTTATGTTTTTTATGTATTTCAACGCCAGTGGCACTTTTTACTGACTATTCATAAATGTTATAGGAGAACGGTCCAAACCCATCCAGCTAAATTTAGTTGTACCTCCCGGGACTTAAACCTGTTAACCTCTGCATTGAAGTCAGGAGTGCTAACCGTTATGATAGCAAGAGGTCCAATTTATTGTAATATTTATGTTCAGGAATGCATTACTTCTACAAGATGACGCCTGATGCCGACTGTTCAACCCTAAATGGTGCGTTTCTGCTCTTTGAGTCGGGGAAACTTGTCGGCTTAGGCCTGATTCCTTTTGGATCATTTACTTCTACGAAAGAGAGAATATGGTTTGAGGACCCCGCTGTACCTCAAATGAAGGTTAGTAATTGTAACATTAACACTTTAGAACTTTTTCTTCTTTATTTCATGATATTATTTTCTATAATTATTTTTAGTATTTTAAAACAAAATTTATTTCACGCCTATATTAGAGTAATTTTTTCTGACTTAATTAGGCTTTTCACATGGTTACTCACAACATTCTTCAGAAGAAATGTTCTTACTGCGAGATTCGCAGTAAGGCTCATGCTCTTTTGTCATACTATCTAAACAACCAAAAACAAGCGGTACGCCTGACCATATTTTCTGGAAAATCTATACAATCAAAATTCTTGCCCGCTTGTCACGGAGTACCTCAGTGCTCGATTCTAGACCCACTCCTTTTTTTCTAATACTTATTAATGATTTACAACACTTTTTAAAACCCGCAGATATCGTCTTATATGCTGATGACACGACTTTTCTCGTGAAGCATAGAAACTCATCTGAATACTCAGAATTCTTGTTACAAAAATGAATGAACTGCCATATTTCTTTTCTTGTAATAAACTAATAATATATAATAAGACACGCTTTATTAATTTTTGTTGTAAGCCTACTCTAAATGTTGAACCCTTATGAGCACGATATGCTGACCGGTCTTTTTGTCTTTGTCTTTTTTTCTTGTTCAAGTCCATTTTAATATAGAAAGAGGTTAACTATTATTATTAGTTTTAGAATTATGATGAATTTTAATATTGGTAATTTAAAAGTATTGATATTATATAATTCCTTTGACGAAGCCTATTAGGATTTTTTGTATCCGTCAATGTTGGATATAAAAGTTTTTGGGGGAAGGAATCTGATATTCTGCGCTTAAGCGAAGATGCTCTTAAAGCTTACCAGATTGATAACACTGTTTTTGAAACATATAAAGTCGTCTCGTCCTTCTGTAGAACCCCAAAAAGGGTGGAGGTGATTCAATCTTGAACCGACCAGAAATTGATTGTCATCAGATTAGCTGTGGCCAGTTTTCAATTGAAGTGATATGTGAGTTAGCTGCAGTGTCAGTGAAACATAATAATGGCCGCAAGTTACTACTACTAGCAGGATACAGACCTTCATCAAACGAATTAGATCCGTTCTTTGACTACGTACGAGAGCTTAAATACTCTAGTAACGAACCACTCAAGTGTTATTGTTATTGGTGATTTCAGTATTGATCTCTCTAAGGACAGTTTCATTGCCAACAAGTTTTCATCTAGGGGACACCCCTGTAAGCTTCGCGTGCCAACCCCGTCACTCACTATGCTCGAAACACCTCGGCCTTCGGCCTCGATAACCCCGGATGGTGGTAAGTTTCACTCACTACGCTCGTGACACATCGGCCTTCGGCCTTGCACTGTATCTTTTGCCTACAAATATCACTGGGTAATCGGTATCATGTAAAATCACAATATTCAATTTATTTACAGTATCTCACTCACACTACCTGCTTTGCTACCTGTTTAATACCCAATGGTATTACTAATACTATTTCAAACGTGTTCAATTCATTTGTTTTTGATAAAACAGCTGAAGATTAATCAAATAAGTAAAACTTGATATTTTACTGTGCTGCTCTCTAAGTTGATCTTAACAAATTATTTAAACAATTTAATATGGTTTATGACACCAGCTGGTAAATTAAAATTAATCTCCATAAGAATAACATTGCAACTTTGGCGCCGCGTAGGACAAAACCCTATGGGAATATCACAAATCTAGCTCCGTTACGACTTGAAAATCAAAATTATCTTTTTAATAAAAAAAGTCATCAAAATCGGTCAAGTAATAAGTGTACCGGGTCTTGGACCGGTACAGTTTCGTTTTTTCGTCGTTGTCTGCCAGGCTGCCTGAGATTCGCTTTTTCCCTGCGTTTCGTGTACTTGGTAGCCGTTGGCCCAGTTCCGTTTCGTTCCGTGTTCCAGCAGCTTCGGTCAAGTTGGCCTGTCTGTTCACTTGTTCTTTGCAGCGTTCGTCAAGTCATGGTTGCCGGCTGAGAGTTCCCAAAACTCCAGGGTCCTTGAGTGGGACTTTCAGCCCTCAGCCTGCCGTCCGGGGGAACTTCGATATTCTCCACTGCTAGCCTGGCCTGAGGACCATGTTGGAGCCTGGAGTTGCCCGCTACCCGCCCTACATCTTTGGTGGTAGAAGTCTTCAGTCCTCAGGTCAGTTCTTTCCATCTTTTCCCGGCGGCTGAGCTGGGGGTGATTTATAAAAAAAACAAAAAAATATATAAAAAACAAAAGAAGAAAAAAAAGTTTGTGGATATATATTTTTTTTTTTATATATAAATAGCAGCTATCAACTCGTCATGTGGGGCTTCCAAGTGACAGTCCCATATACATAAACGAATCTTTGACACCTACGAGGCGAAGGCTGCTGGCTATGGCACGGGATATTAGAACCAAGAAGAATTACAAGTGGATCTGGGTGAGAGGGGGAAAGATATTTCTCAGGAAAGAAGATGCAGGACCAGTATCAATTGTAACTTGCCAGTCTGACCTAGAGAAACTATAATGTAGGTAGCACAAAAATAACTTAAATAGCAATATTATGATTCAATTACATACATTTTATGAATAGTTGTGAATACGAAACAATAGACTTTTTAAATAAAGATACTGGTTTTGTAATAGTTCAGCAAAATATTAGAAGCATGCGAGCAAATTTTGATTTATTTTTAGCCGAAATTTCTATTTTAAACCATTTACCAAAAATAATCATATTTTCTGAAATATGGATAAAAAGTTCAGAGGTATCTCTCTATCAAATACCAGATTACAATTCCTTTTTTGAAACTAACGAAAATTACAGAGCAGGAGGTGTAGGAGTTTTTTTGCACAAAACTATGAATCAAGTTACTCAAATCGATACACATTTAAGATTTAAAACAGCGAATGTAATTGTTATATCATTTAAATATTTAGAGTATGAATTTGTTTTAATTGCAATATACAGACTTCATTCACAATCAGAAAACTTATTTGTGGACGAACTTGGTTTATACTTATCTGGCATAAAATTTAAATCGAACGTGAGTGTAATAATTTTAGGTGACATGAACTTAAACTTACAACAGGATAACTTTTTAATTGATGAATATAAACTTACCATATCTTCTAATGGATTTCTATCACTAATAAATGTACCCACGAGAATAACTGACACTTCACAGTCTTGTATAGATCATGCCTTTGTACGAACTAAAAATGTAAATAAGGTTAGGTTTGAAGCCGCCGTGATTGACTGCAAGATAACGGATCATTGTTTGACAGCTGTTAATGTACAAGTGAATAGCGGTGCAACAGCTGACTCGGTCAAGGTCATGGCTGCGAACACTCGGTTAAACTACCGATTAGATTTCAGACTTCTAGATAAGCAGCTTAATAATACAGACTGGAGTACTGTTTTTCTTCAAGACGATGCTTCAAAGGCTTTTGATATTTTTATTGACATTCTACAGGAAAAATTAAATAAATGCAGGAAAATAGTCAACATAAAGAAATTAGCATTTTCTAAATTAAAACCGTGGATAAATATTTCGACATGTAAAAAGATTAAAACAAGAAATTCCCTTTTTAAAAAGGTAAAAGAACAACCTAATAATTTAGAATTAAGGAAACATTTTAATGAGTTTAGGAATAATTTACAAAAAGAGATTAGATGTTTGAAACAAAAATATTACAGTGTACTTTTTGAAGAGTGTAAGGGAAATTCTAAAAAAACGTGGAATATCATTAAAGAGGTTACAGGTCAAAATTCAAAAATAGTTACAAAAATTGAACTAGGATGCAAAGATAGGGTAATTAGTGACCCGTATGAAGTTGCTAATGAACTAAATAATTTCTTTTCATGTGCAGCGGAAAAGCTAATTGAACATGTAGTTAAACCACCAAATGTTAACACTTAATATTACAGAAACCTTTTTTATGAACCTGTTAGTATTAAATCAATGTTTTTGAGACCAGCTACTCTTGATGATTTATCTAAAGCTGTAGAATCATTAAAAAATAAAACATCATCTGGTATTGATGGTATAAGTTCCAAGATAATAAAACAAATATATAATAAAATTAGTAATGTTTTACTTCATATTATTAATAAAAGTTTCGAATCAGGTATATTCCCAGAACAAATGAAGTTTGCTGTTGTTGTTCCGATTCATAAAAAGGGGTCAACATTGGAATGCAATAATTATAGACCAATTAGTCTGTTATCATCTTTCTCAAAGATTTTTGAAAAGGTAATGAAACTAAAATTATTAAATTTTTTTGAAAATAAAGGTTTTTTTAGCAAAAATCAATATGGTTTCAGAATAGGACTAAACACAGAACAGGCTCTTGTTGAATTTAATAGTAAAGTAACTAATGGAATTAATGATGGATATAAAGTAAGTGGACTTTTTTTGGACATAACAAAGGCGTTTGATACGGTTGACCATGACATTTTATTAGAAAAATTACATAATGCTGGAGTGAGGGGAGTAGTCTTGATGTGGTTTGATAGTTACTTGAGGGGCAGAAGGCAGTGTGTAAAAATTAATGGGGTATTGAGTGATTCAGTTGAAATGAAGTATGGTGTACCACAGGGATCTGTGCTCGGTCCAGTCTTATTCCTAGTCTATATCAATGATTTATGTAACGCGAGGCTGTATGGGAAGGTAACATCTTTCGCGGATGATACTGCATTATGCTATCATGGAAATTCATTAAAGGAAATAGAACATAACATGAATCTTGATCTTCAGGCAATTCAATGGTGGTTCACCAAAAACAATATGATATTAAGTACAAATAAAACAAAGTTCATTAATTTTAATCTTAGAGGGGAAGCACTATTTGAAAACAAAATTATTTATAAGTGCATTGAATGCGTTTGTAAAAATGATTATTGCCAAACAAAATGTAATGAAATTCTTCAAGAAAATTTTATAAAATATTTAGGGGTTACTTTGGATAGTAATATTAACTGGAAGCAACATTTAAATGAGCTGAGGAAAAAATTAAATAACATAATTAGAATATTTTATTTCCTTAAAAATATGTGTAATAGTAGTGTTCTGAGAACCTTGTATCATTCTTTAGTTCACAGTAGGTTGGAGTATGGAAATGTATGCTGGGGTGGAACGTACTACTCAAACTTAAAATCACTCATTACAATACAAAAACAGTATATGAGACTGATAGCAAAAAAACCAAGACGTGAACCATCCTTTCCACTGTTCTCCTCTTTCAGAATTCTTCCACTTAGACATTTATATGTGTATAAGGTGTTAAAAATATTTTTTATCAGAAGCAAAGGCAGCAGTGGAAGTAATGTTTACAGATCAAAATTAAGAAAAAATGAAGCTATTTATGTTCCAAGACCGGTAAGCACATTTTATAAAAAATCTTTTAACTATTTAGCACCATATTTATTCAATATGATACCTGCAGAATTAAGAAAGATAGAGAATGTTCATGTGTTTGGAAATAAAATTAGGAAATGGTTACACACAAATTTTACAGTAGAAAATTATCTAAATACGTAAATAATTCACATTTAAATGTTTCATACATTCACATTTGTATACCATTTTGAAAATATATTGAAACATTAGATAACTCTTAGTAATTTTTTTTAAGTAAAATGCCATAGTACAGTTTTTCATTCAATATAAAGGCTCTAAAAATAAATATTGATATGTATTTTATACAAACAAAATATGTTTTCTGATGTACAGTTTGGAGCATTATAAATTAAATCTTATTGTAAAATTATTATTTATGTGTCATTGTTAGGTCAACAGCATTAACAAAATTTCAATATTAAGAGTTCCTCCACACAGGCTTAGCCTTGGAGGTTTACATCATCTTTATTTTCTCAACAGAAGTTTTTTCTTTTTTCTCTTTTCTTTTTAGTTTCCTTTTCAATATTCTAGGTCAGACTTGGTATTGTATATTTATGTGTTTGTATAAGAAGGATTTAATTGTTTGTTCTGTACTTGACTGTATGTGATTTGTTGTTAATTATTGTAATTGTTACTTATATTATGTTTTTGTGGTGGAAGCTATATGTACATATGTAATTTTTGAGATGAATAAAGATATTGTTGTTGTTGTTGTTGTTAAATATTTGTGCCTAGGCCTAAAACTGTTTGGACAAAGTGAAGAAACAGCCATGGGGACATTTCAAACATTACAATTTAAGAAAAAAAAAGAAGAAAACGTTGATATTTATTGTTATTTATTTAATTAGTTTATTTTATTGTTATATTTTTTGGATTTTATATTTTGTTAGGTCCCTATGGTTAAGTTTTGTTGTTATTTATTGTTATGTTTAGGCCTAGTGATCGTTATTTATTTTTTCGTTGTTAATTGTATTATTGATGTCAGGGGATAATAGATGTCTTGAAGTGACTTTTTACTACGGTACCGTGTTATATTTTCTTTTAAATTGTTTAATTTTTAAATTCTTCACCAAAAGGGGATTATTGTGCTTTTAGTTAACTTCTATTCGGAGCTGCCCAGGGAATCCGGCTTACTCCCTGGCCTCGGTGGAATCAAGGGATGTGGGCCAAATTGCCGGCTTAATTGGGGTTATCAAAATTTTTATAAATTTTCTTTTCACTTTTATTTGTTTCTTTAATAATTTGTCTTACGTTTTGGGTGTCTCAGGCCAAAACTGCAGATAGGCCATACAGTTTGTTAATTGTAGTTTTGGTATTTGTAGCGTTAAGTGTTTTGGTAGCTTTTGTCGTTATATTGTTAAATTTTGTGTTTCTTGTTATTTATTTAATTGCAGATTTTATATTGTGGCCTTCTGCCTGTTTCTATTGTGGCCCTATGCCAGCCAGTTAATGTTTCTTTGGCAAATAAAATCAGTTTTGCTCAGCTGCCGAGTGTTATTTTGACCCTCCAACTGCCACCCGTGATCCCATCGCTCGATTTGTTTTGAGCCATCCCCCAGTTGGCACGCTTTCCAGCTTTGGTGGGGGGGATGGGTCTCAATTGGTAGCAGAGCGTGGTTGCCTATAAAAAAAAAAAAAAAATTTATCCTTTCTTGGTTGTTGACGGTGGGTGTTTGCCAGTTAGTAGGCCATGGTTGGCCGACCTACCGTCAAGGTGTCTTGGTAATACGTAGAAAAAAAAAAGAAACAAATAAATATTTATTTAAAAAGAAAAACAATTAAAACCCTAAATAAATCATTTAACCTATAAAAAAAAAAAAAAAAAAAAAAAAACTAGGCAATCCGCTTGGTTACTTTGTTGAATGGGTTTCATGGGTGGATTGGAGTGGTCGGCAGTGGCTCGGTAGGCTGAGGGTTTAGTTCGTCTTGGACCCTGGAGTTGTCGTTTTTTGTGTACTGTTGAGAATTTTGTTTTGCGAGATGGCCTATCTGCAGAATGTTGCGCTCCTAGTCAAGGAGGAATTAATTTTTGAGTTGAGGTCGCGGGGTGTGACTCCGGAGGGGGATGTTCTGAATCTCCGGAGGGTGCTGCGGGAGCAGTTCTCCGCGGGTACGGCGGTGGATTGGTCTGCTCTACTGGAGGTTGGTGATGAGTTGGCGGTTTGTAAACGTAAGGTGGAAGATTGGGAAGGGGTGTTAGAGGATTTGCAGTTTGAACCTCCAGTAGGTCGTGACCGGGCCTGCCGCCTTGCACGTTTGGGGCATCTGCTTGCCCGTTTAAGGCTGGTCAACCGGGCACCGGGGTTGGAACCATCGGATAGGGCGTGGATCTTGGAGAGTGTGTCTAGGCTGGATGAGATTTTTCAGGCACTCTCCGGGTCCACGACTCCTACGGGTCTGGGTCAGCGGCCTACTTTTGCGCTTTCGCCTAACGTGTCGAGGCCGCAGGCTGAGACAACGGCTCTCACGGGTCAATGACATTGTTTTGTTACCTCTGAAGCCAAATCAGTTTGAATGGTTATGTGCTGTTGAAAGTGTTAATAATAGTGTAATGAATGAAATCACAAAAGAAGGTATTGGCCCATGTTGTTACAACAATTAAACATTTGCACATTATGCAAAATTAATAATAATTACTGACCTGTGCTTATAATCTTCAAAATCATTTATTAAAACCAGATTAATTTATAATCATAATAATTTTTATGTCATGCATAGCAATAATAATTGCCTTTTTTCCCTGAATCAATGATACAAAACGAAACAACATCATATAAACAAGTGATGTTATAGACCATGTGAACAAATACAAACACGTCCATATATTTCACAAAAAGAATGGAAGCTTATTTTGTCCTACAACAAAGGAAACCAATTTAGAAACTAAAACACAGACAATATTGCTTCAAAAATAAACCTATAAAAAACAAACCATCACAAATGTATAGCAAGAAATTTGATGTAATTTTTATGTCATTTCCATAAAATAAAATTAGAAACTGCCTATAACCTCTCTAAAACTCTATAAAAATAAATGCTTAAGATTTTAAGGAAATTAAATTACTTATAATACTTAAATAAAAATTTAAATAATGTCCAATCAATATAATTCAGACAGATCGCTACATTTAAATAAATATACACTTTTAAAAAATAGGTAGCACATGAAAATAAAAATCACTTCTAAAATTATGTTCATTATGATTACATAAAATTAAACTGTTAAATCAAAGTGTAAAAAATATTTAATAGAGAAAAATATTATTAGTCTCTCCAGTAAAAAATAAAATAACTCCAACCTTTTAAGAAATATCACACCAAGATACTATTAAATAATTCTCATAAATGTAAGAAAATAACAAAACCCATTGGAGCAACATTTGCCATGACTCGATGTGTGAGATTATATTAGTTAACTGATGTGTAAACTTTGCGACAAATACTGTATTTAGTGAATAAATGTATAACTAGAGCTTTGAGCCATAAAAACATTACAAGCTTTTTAATCTATTGATCATAACGAGGAAAGTGTGCCTAGATTGGACAACTTAGTGCAATATATGCTGATGGTTTTAAAAGTTTTATGTAATTGTAACGAAATGACCAGAAAATCGACCTCAAACTATGGATGTGGAGCATAATGGAGTACTTCAGACCTATGTATGCACAGCAACATTTCTCAAAAGAATTTGCAGATGAAATAGATACAGATTTATTTAAAACACGAGTGAGTCAATACAAACTGAGTTAACTTCACCAGTTGGTTCCACTGATAAAAGGAACAAAAATGTCATATAAAAGCATGTGTCTCAGATTATGAACCGTCTTGGCAGTAAAGTTAGGCTGATGAACAATTTTGTCATTTTTTATAAATGTCACGACTTATTACAGTTATGTTGACGGTAGCAAACCCAACAATTTTATTTGTAATAGGAAAGTAAAACCATAAGAAAGAGAATTAAATTCTCTATAAATTAAACATAGTTCTAAAATATGAACCCCTTATACAACCTTTTGTATTAACTGTAAAGTTGAACCATTTTTGTATTCAGCACAATCTCCTTTAAAAGTTTAAGGCACAATTAAAGCATTAAATTGTTTCTATTCTTCATGTTCATTAACTGAAAAAACTTCTTATTTATTTATCCATAAAATTATGTATACATATAAAGGGTCAAACGTGAATGAAAAGTTGAAATTTCATAAAAATATCCCTATGGACACAGCTATTAAAGCTGACGGTTCATCATAAAGGTTATAAACACCAAAGTAATGACTGTGTATCTGTACTTTACTGAAACCTCAGCTGAAACTGTTGACTAAAATCAGCAGATTGAGGATTAAATAGTTATAATATAGCTGATTTTTTTATTGTCGTACTATCAAACTGTTTTTATATACCTTCTACCGAATGCGCACTAACACATTAACACATAATAAATGACCGTTAAAGCTAGATAATTGTTTTTTGAATGGCAGTTTACCAATGTAATCATATGTTGACAATATTGTAGATTACCGTTCTGTGACCATAACTCATCAGATAGCCATCGCGTAATACCAGTCGCCATTAACTGCATAGAAGGCTTCCCGAATGCACAAACCTATGTCAACGTTCATCTCTTGTTTGCATAAAAGTTTAGTTTTCACTAACCATTAATAGTTTTTTGGACAATTAAAATCAATATGTAGGAGTTATAACGATGCTGTTCATAATCGCTTGCAAGAGATCCCTGAACAATACAGTTTTATTGTGAGTTTTGGGGTTCCCAATCATGCGTAAGTAGAAATTGTACGTAAAGAAAAGCCTACATCCTTATCATTTTATTTGTGCAAATCCCTAAACCAAGAGATCCGCACGTAGTAATTCATCTGACCGCTTGATTTAGTCAGTATTGAATGTCACGATTTCCTCAAGGACCATGAATAAAACCTTTACTTGGTGATGGAGTTTTTACAACTATACAACGATCATTCCTATGTCTGCAAAAATCCTCACCTGGTACACAGTCTCTAATCAAGTAAGTGAGTCAAATTAATCGTCGTAGATTGGATTCATTGGAAGCCGGGTCTCATAAGTGACCGAAACCTCAACCTAGCACATGTCCGCCAGTAACAATGAGGCATTCAAAACTCGTACACCAAACTGCAAACTTACCATAGCTCCTCAGCTGTGCACAGAAAATGCAGTGATCCTTCATGAATATTTTTAGGAAGAATATCAACAATTTTACATGTTATGACTCTATCATTCAAGATAAACATCACTTAAAGAAAATAAATCCCAAAAGTATTTCAGTAATTATGAACATAAAGAAATAGAAAACAATATTAATAGAGCCAAAAACTTTAAAAGGAGAAAGTCCTGAATCAACAACTTATCATCTTACAGATATAATAAAAAAAATAATAAGAGGAGTTTGATATTAAAGGTGCTATGTTTAATTTATAAGGAGTTAATAATCTTTTAAAAGGAGTATAACTTTCCATTTGAAGTCACAAATAAAATGGTTTGGTTTTTACTGCCCAAACAAACAGTAACAATCGTAAAGTAAATTAAACAAAATGTTCGTTGTGCCATTAAGACGCCAAACGTTATTTCAGGAATACGAACCATGGTTTTATAATGAACTATTTTCGTTCCATTATGTCAGTGGAACGAGCTGGTGAAGTACGTAGTACTATTGACTCACGCCCAGTAAAAGAAACATTTACCAATCCTCACTATTTCTTTCGTGTGTCCAAAAGTAATACGTCAATTGATCTTGAAATATTGTACACAGGGTTATTTCGTGGCCCCTAGAGCTCCAAAGAAAGGATTTTCCTCTCCGACCTTAGGACACCATCCCACTAGACCCTCTAATATTACCCATGGTAACAGTAACCCAGCCAAAAAGTGGGTGTACCTTGAGTAGAGGTTATAGAAGCGGACAGAATGGGGAATTATACTGAAAACGTTAAAACTGATCAGTTGATAGCAAACCGAGAAATACTAGTGTACCGGTGAAAATTGAAATACACCAGTAAACAAGCATTATGTATAATTCTATTTTAATCCATTCTTTAAATTTATTGCAAATAATAATCACCGTTTCTTAATGTGTACAATGAAGCCCAGCCCGTAAATCCCATCTTCAATGTCCTTAAACTAATATTTCTCTATACTGTATTAACAATTTATATAGTTTAATATTAAATATGTTTCTTATTAATTTAAATCTATAAGATCTCAATTAAATAAACATATAACACATGGTTTAGACATTTTAAAAATATACGTAAAATATAATCTTTTTGTAACAAGAGTTAGATCATAACATAACAAACTAAAAAACTAAATTAAATAGTTTAAGGAGCCGTGTATCGTAAAGTATTTAAAGATAGCAAAAGTAACAGCCGTATAAGTAAATGGAGTAAAAATTTTTAGTATTTCCATTGGTATGACAAAATGAAATAGTTCTATTTCGTGAGAACGAATCAGTACAGACGAGTCCGCACTCAAGGTATAAGGGCTATGACATCTGAAAGCTTATGTGCGCTATAATAATTAGAATAATTTAACAGAGCAGTTTAAAAAAAAACAAAACTGTAATAAAATAGTGGTGGGCTAAACTATATTAAATAATTGAGGTAAAGTAGTAAAATATTATAAACAAAATCACCTGTTCTGAATTGATATATTTTGGATTACAATATAAACATACTGCGTTAATTCGATAATATTAATCAAACTCAATAATTATATACGAGCAAAGAGGCAGTTAATAGCAAGTGAAAAATAATGTATATTATAACATAACAAACTTTAATATAACTCAAAAAGCAGTATGTGCCCACATGCATCTAAGTTGTTTAGCCAAAAAATTTACAAATAATTAAGAAGGAGCTCTTACCTAAATAAGGACCAGAAACCCGTAACACTATAAAGACACAAGATTGGTGACCTAGAAACATGGAGAAAAGAATAATGTAAAGATGATCAAAAGAGGAAGATGGAAGTTTAGGTACCATTACAAACATCAATTTAGAACATTTTAACCTAAAAATTATGCCAATACCGATAAAGAACTATTATCATAATGAATTAAAACATCTGAAAATATAACAAAAATGTATTTTTTGCGTAATACTTGCAAGCCTTCTTAAATGATAAAACTAAGATGAATAATGATATCATAATATACGACAAATAAATATATTCAGAAAAATATTTTATAACAATACTACAGAGATCTTATTTAAACTAAACATGCTAAAACAAATACAGTTTTTGGCAACTGAAGCACAACTAAATTATCTTTAGTTATAAATAAATCAACATGCTATAAAAATTTTAAAAACCTCAAAAACCCCATCACCTTTTAATGAAAGATTATTCAATACTTTGACTGTATTTCAGCCTCTTAAACATTGTATTCAAAATATTTCATTCATTGGTAACCTTCTGTTCTAAAACAAGAAAAGAACAAAAAAAAGTTATCCCTACTATTATTGTGCACAACAAAAAATCTTAAAACATATGTACACAAAGACAATAATATCATACAGAAGGAAACTATTTACGCGATAAACAAAATGTATATTTTATTCACATAAGCTAAAATGAATACGAGGTAAACAAATGCTGCTGAAGGCAAAAGTGAAGAAGTGATCCAGAAGAGCCTAAAGA
The DNA here is from genome assembly GCA_035578905.1 of Stictocephala bisonia. Classification (NCBI taxonomy): domain Eukaryota; kingdom Metazoa; phylum Arthropoda; class Insecta; order Hemiptera; family Membracidae; genus Stictocephala; species Stictocephala bisonia. The sequence goes on along the minus strand of JAQJVL010000175.1, from coordinate 1,133,968 downwards.
AAGATACACAAGGTGCGCAACACAGTTAAATACAACCAACACAATGTCCGTTCTCCTATCTATCTCCTGAAATAAAAAATCTAAAATAATATGGGGATTGTAGGCTCTGTTAGAAAATTAAAAATTAACTCCAATTACACCAGGCAGAATTTACACAACTCAAAACATTGTGCCATCTTAAAAAATTTACTTAGTTACCCAACAAAAAAAAACTTTATAATTTGATGGATAGTGGTGGGTCAACGTAATTGGAGAAACTCCTTTGAAGATTTTTTTTCATTAGAAAATAATATAAACAAGTGATGTTATCCTGCATGACTCTCTAAAAGCAATCAGAATAATGTTAATATTGAAAATACAGATATCAAGATATTGAGTTCTAGTCTTAATATGATCGAGCTACTTGTTTTTGTTACTACGCCTCTAAATCTGGATCTGATCTTCGTGTACGAGAAGCTTGTTAGTTTACTTTTAAATTTTGTTATAGACCAAGTACGTATTATATTATAAATTAAAGTGAATCAGAATGCAGAGGATAAGATTCTTGCAGGATTTACGTCAAGTGCCAAGTGAACCTGATGTTTTGAACAACTCCTTTGATTCTGACAACAACTTCCATGAAGAAAGTGATTAAGAATCCAATAGTGAGATGTCTGTCAGCAGATTCCATTGATGCGAATATACCGAAGATAGCCAAAACTATGCCTCGCAAGCAATTCCGAATTCCAAAAGTTATCAATAGGTCACAAGTATCACATACTGTTTAGACTAAGTATTTTGGAAGGAGGATAAATTATACTGTTTGGTAAAATACACCTGAATTCCAAACATAAGAGACAAAACATTGTTACCTAATTACCCAGAGGAGTAAGAAGGTGGCTGCAATGCCAAACCCTATTTGACGCAATTCTCTTATGTCCCTGGTAATGCTACATAATTTTTAAACAATGCAAAGTCTTGAATTGAGATACACCAAGCTGCAATACTTTCACGAGGGGATGTTTTGTTTTAACTGTTGTGTGGTGAAGAAGAAAGGTGTTCCAAATATAAAATAATATAAAAAGAATGCATTTGGGAACAAATACTCAAAAATATAATTTAAAGATAAAGTTTGTATAAGGAAATATGAACAGGCTATAAAAAAAAGGCCTTAATGTAAAAAAGAATGAAAATGAAAACATATACCAGATAAAAAAGGCTATCAAACAAAAATATATTTTGTGTTGGAAACTAACAGATAACACATGTTAAAAAAACAATAAAAATATTAAATAACAATAACACATGTGACCAGTAAATAAACCACGAAAGTGATAAATAATTTCCTACATTAAAAATTGTTAAATGATCACCCACATTTACTAACTTACATAACTAAAAAGTTTAGCCTGTTGTACTTGGAGAGTTTTCCATCAACAATTCGAACGATTTATATATGAGGCATTTGTTCGGACTGCATGTCATAAACAACTCAGACTTTTACTTAACAAGCCTTGAGATTTAGATAATCACAAGATAAGAAACAAAATGTACATATGACAAGTAGCTATTGTACAAGAATGGGAGTGGGCGGATGGGTTACTAAATGTACGGATGGGAAAGTACCAATGTACGTGTTGTATAAGTACCACTGTACATGTATGGGATGTGCGGATGAAGGTGGGTGATTTGTGTGCTAGTACTTGGATATTATTAGTTCGAGTCTAGTAGTTGGAAATTATTTCGAGTATCGAGTATTTACGTGGCGAGTATTTACAGAAGGATTTCCTGTTCACCCAAGACACATCTGTAAAATTCAGACCCATCCTAAGCCCTATGTTAAGTTTTGCAGATTCCTAAATATGAACGTACCTCTAAACTGAAACAAGCAATAATTTATGATTGGTATTGTAACTGAAACATTAATAAATTAAAACATTTTAACTTCCAAGCCTTACTACATTTTTATGTGTTCAATATATAGATTTAACCTTTTTCATATACTAAAATATGTAAGAAACTAAGAAATATATTAATTTATTAATTGGAAAAAAAACAACGTGAAATATAAAGATTAAATCTGGTTCAAATCATAACACCGATCATATTTTCTATGCAAGCAAATTATACTGTTATCACAGCCGGAAGCCGATATTTAATCTGGCGTTTCAGTTCAAAGTGTACCGCGAAAACGAAGCGAAGCATGATGCAAAAGCTGCATATCAACCAAACTTGATGCTAAAATTCAGGCGTACAATAATAAATGCATGTCATTTATGCTATTCAAATTGCCTCCTCTCAACAAAATTTGATTGTATACACACCAATAAAGAAGTGATCTGTTGTTCTGTATGGTATTTACAGATCAGTAATAAACAAGGTTACAACTAACCGGAAATAAGCTGAGAATTATATAATCAAATTGAAATGTTGAAGACAAAGACGATGTAGTTCAAACGATGATAATAATAACTAACAGGTTTTACAAAAAATAAATGTTAAAGACCCTAAGAATGAATACAGTTTTAAATTTTGATTGGTTAAAGAAATGTGTGCAACTAGAAACTTACTCCTATGCATGAGGATACACTGAACAACAGATAAATAATATAATTACATTAATGAGAAATTTATGAAACCTGGCGTAATCGAATTGAAACCATAGACGTAGTCGGCTAAAATAGTAAAGGTTTGGGGTGTCTAGGCCCATAGATTTGCGACTAGATGCAAGACTGAAAAATCAGCTTAGAGCCAACCTAGTGACACAGTGAAGGATTGTGGGCAGCTAAATTATAAATAAAAAACGAAACGTGTGATAAGGCTTAGGTTCAATAAAAATTATTTTCCCGTCTCTAAATTCGTCATGTTTTGTTTGGAAAAGGTCTTTCCGACATGTTTCTTCCCTCACTTGGGTTGATTATTTTACAACAGTTTACATCGACGTCAATGTGAACAGGGAACCGTTCAGAGAGTTTACGAATCAAAATTATCGTCGGTCGGTAGCGTAGTTGGTTCAATCCCAGCTTTATGTGCTAAAGGTTGTCAGTTCGATCCCAATCAGAGTCAATTACATTTGAGAAGGATCAGCTGATAAACCACCAGGCTGTTCATTTGTCATTGGGCTATTAATTAATGACACTCTTCTAATGAATAGTCGGCCTTAGTTTGTAACAATGACTACATTCGCTCATCTACACTCATCACACTCAATCGAAATCCATATTCGCCCATATCTTGACGATCGGCTTCTTATAATAAAAAAAAAAATTAAATAAATAAAAAAATAAATACTTTACCACCTATTGTATCACTCCAACTGTGTTAATAGTTCAAACCTAGTCAGAAAACCGTTAAATCAATTTGACAGAAAAAATGATCTGTATGCGCAAATGTTACACAAACGAAGACAGTTTTGCGATCTAAGGGTGTTTACGGAATAATAATTAATATGTCCCCCGGGGTGTGGTGGGGGGACTATAGGTGAGACATTTGACTTTCGCCACTGATATATATATATAAATATATTTATATTATATTTGTGATCGGAAAATACAAACAATAATAATTTGTGTCAACACTCTCGCAGAGACAGCGTCAGTTACCAAAATAATATATATGATACGAAACGGTATTTTCTTACGTCAACCATTGGACGATTCCCTGCTCATATTAAACAAACAAAATATACCTCAATTCGACTCGCAAGAAATAAACGATAAATTTTCAGTTCCCAAAAGGAGCTGAACGGTTGGAGATCCGGACTTTCCGCCTAGGGGAGAGTTTGATTCTGTCGGTATGTAAAGTAGGACTCGTTCTCGAGACCGTATTGATTGAGTGTTATTATGATCTAAACGAAATGTGGCATAATTTCCACGGCGTCAGACAATTAGATTTGTATCGGTAACAGGTCTTTTTTAGTATCTTGGAATCTGGATCTCTCGTCCCCTTTCATGGGTCAATAACTAACCAGCACTACTAACAGCAGATACTAACTAGCACTTCTGTTTTATTCACTCTGGTTTAGGTTAGGTTACAAGTAGACTAGTAGGACTCAGACAACCACATGTGTAATCCCTTCGCTTCCCAGCTCTGTTGATCACTATGAAATTGAACTAGTTAAAATCATATGAACTAACTCGTTCACCCTACGTCGACTAGTTCATTTGACCTGTCGTCGTTTGTACTACCTATTCTTAGGCGTATTGTTTAGTTCATAATTACACATACCAAACTGATAACGTATGATTAATGGTAAAATTAAACACAAGAAAGCGCAAAATTTTATTCATAACTTATAAACTGTTTAATCTTAAAACTAAATTAAGATGTAAATCTGATATTTCGTGAAATACTCGATTGAGTAGTTTCGGAAGCATCCAGCCGAGCTCGAGTAGTAAAATACTCAATCAAATACTCAAAGTTTCGAGTACTCGCAAACCCCTAGCGGATGTATAAGTACCATTGTACAAGTATGGGAGGGCTGGTACCCAAGTAGCACAGTACAGTAGAGGTGGGTCATTCCTCTACGAGTAACTAGTCTTCTTCGTCTAACCATTGTAACACAGATGTTTTGAAGCAATCAATGACCTTTGTAACACACATTACGAGGCTTATCTGCCAAATTTACTGATGGCAACGTTCTATGTTGGCTACTAAAATATAAAACTAAATGAATACATTGAAAACTGATATCAAACAACTGGGTACAGTGGGCAAGAGAGGGATTTTGTAGTCATAACTTCACCTTTTAAGGCAATTTTCATTCCAATTTCAAAAACTTACTTCTTGTCATGTAACTTTTTTCGGGGGGATTTTTGCATGAAGGACACAAAGTCCTTCAGTTTGGTGATGGATTCAAGAAGTTGGTCTTCTTTGGCAACCATTTGATTTACAGTGGTGGTTTTGCATCTGAAACAAAAAGCAAAATGTAATATGGGGATAAACGACTTTAAAACAATTCATCAATTAAAAAATATAAAGGAATCGAGCACATACTAACATTAAATGTGAACAAATGTAGAGAGATCTACAACAAAGCTTATTCATGTACCAACCAAATAATATTTCAAGAAATCTTTGGAAAATGGGCTAAATCTGTTTGAACCATAATCAAAGTTATGGTACATTCTATTTATCATTATCCCTTTCGGTGTCAACGTCCAGTTAAGCCAGACTTTTAAAAATAATATGCTAGAAATGAAAAATAGTATAGTAAACCAAGTAAAAACAGGAACAATTAAATAGAAAGCTACTACATTTATTTATAATTGACAAAAGGTATTACAACATCCGGCCCCATCAAGTCAACAAGACTTATCGATAGGGTCCATATACATTACATTCATAATTGACAAAAGGTCTTACAGCATCCGGCCCCATCAATGTCAACAAGACTTATCGATAGGGTCCATATACATTACATTCATAATTGACAAAAGGTCTTACAGCATCCGGCCCCATCAAGTCAACAAGACTTATCGATAGGGTCCATATACATTACATTCATAATTGACCAAAGGTCTTACAGCATCGGGCCCCATCAAGTCAACAAGACTTATCGATAGGGTCCATATACATTACATTCATAATTGACAAAAGGTCTTACAGCATCCGGCCCCATCAAGTCAACAAGACTTATCGATAGGGTCCACATACATTACACTCATAATTGACAAAAGGTCTTACAGCATCCGCCCCATCAAGTCAACAAGACTATATCGATAGAGTGTCCAGTATACATTACATTCATAATTGACAAAAGGTCTTACTGCATCCGGCCCCATCAAGTCAACAAGACTTATCGATAGGGTCCATATACATTACATTCATACATACATTTATTCATAATTGACAAAAGGTCTTACAGCATCCGCCCCATCAATTCAACAAGACTTATCGATAGGGTCCATATACATTACATTCATACATACATTTTGGTTCAAAATATATAACTTATTAAACTAATATTAAATCTAAATCATAACTCAATTTTTGTTGGTGGGCTTTGGTGCAAATAACAATATTTATAAAAAGTGGCACATTTTTAACATTATTAAAAAATGTAAAATGGTAATTGTATTGTAAAAGGCATGAATTGCAATAATTATATTTTCTACATGAAAACTCATTAAATGTAATTAAGCAACAATTAGCATGAAAACGAATGTACTCTTATCAGGCAACTAAACTAGACCCATTAAACTTTCACTTGAAATGCCTGAGCTATATGCTTATCATTTAGGGTCTATTGACTGGAGGAATCTCAGGTCCAGTACCAGTGTGAAGGTCCTTAAGTGTGCATCTAAAAAGTATTACTCTAAATTAATATATTTGTTACTTTTTTAATTTAACCTTTTGAACTCCATTTATTTTGCCACACACGGTGCCCTGCCAGATCCATTTATTTGTTTTTTAATTTTGCATATGTTTCTTATATATAGTTAAAATGACCTATTATTAATCAGGTACTAAGTGTTATATACCAAATTATTCAGTATAATTTGGTGAACATTTTTATGTAATTTATGTACCTTTTATTCAGATAAAAAAATTTAAATATAAAAATTTTTACTAATTATAAAAATGTCATATGTTGATTAAGTTTTAAAATACATTTTTTTGTTTAATTTGGCATAAACATCATTAAAATAAGCATATAACACTAGACAGAAAAACACCAATTTTTGTTTGGTTTCTAAAACATATAATTTCCATATGCTTCTTTATAAAACATTACAAAGCGTTCGTTTTTACTTACAAAATTATCATTTTGTAGAATACTAAAGTTTCTAACAATGTAAATATTGTTTACAAACACAACCTTAACGCACAACAGTGAACGTTCAATGTGAAGACGACAGCTGGTTGGAGTTGAAAAAAACTACGAAATTCAAATCAAACACTGAGTGACTCAAAAGACAATTAAACATTATCACGGCAACTATAGATACTTTAAACAATATCTGGAACGAACTGGAAATAAAATAAAAGATTAAAAGATTGATAACCGATGTCGGACTGAGTCCACCTTTGGAGTGGAACGGAAAAATAGCGATGTCGGACTCAGTTCATCTATGGAGCACAAAAGGTTACTTAAAACATAAGGCTTTAATGTTACTGTTAGTGAATGAGTGCACCAGTGGTCAAGATACATTTATGTAGGGTCAAAAAACTATTGCGATTTAAATGTAAGTACTTTATCTTTCATCAACAACGTGTTTATACAAGAAGATTACATTGCTTTCACTAAGTTAAATTTTCTAGATGAGTGAATATTAATGATCACAGATAGTCTTGTAAGAATGTAACTTATTGAGCTGTATGGCTTACTATGATTCTCTATAAGGAATGTGAACAATCAAAGACATCAATACAATTCATTAACATCAATACAAACTAAATAACAACATGCTTACATACATTCTAATAGACTATATAAAACAGTTAACGGTATTCTATATATTTGCCAAACATAACAAAAACATATGTTTTTTTTTTTTTAATAGCGTCAACAGTCTTTTACTTATGTAACAATGTATAAGGACTTAATTTAAAGCTGTAAAATTTACCTTTAATATTATTTTATTTTTTCACGGTTAGCCAAAGGCTAGATATAACATCTTAAAGATGGTGCTTTTGTCAATAAATAAAAATAACAGGTTGTTTCGACATGAATATCTCGATGATTGTGACTTGTACAAAACAATGTTTGAGACAAAATTTAACAAGGATAAAATTATAAAAATAGAAAGACTAATATGGATCTAAAATTAAAAAAAAATTACAGCCAAATATTATTTGATTGCTATTTAGCCTCTTTATTGCCACTTTGTGGCTAAAAAGCTGTTGCCAATTGGAATGTGGTTTTAGACAAGAAAAATACAATAGTATAAAATCACATTATGCTGTTTGACATTTATATTTATTATATATCTAAACATGCTCTAAAATTGTTGGCTGTTTTGGACTCATATGAAAAGCATGGCCGTACTTTGAAAATTGGTAAAATATGCATTCTTCAAAAACTTATTCTTAATTTGACTAATAGTGGGAAATTACTTGATTTTTTAAAAAGTTTATACAAACTAAACTTTTTGGAGTTGATTTTCCCAACAATTTACCTTTTTAAATTTATTTTTATGTGTATATACTGAGATATAAGTGTTAGAATTTAATTATTCATGTTTTTTCCTAAATGCTTTGAGTTAACCTCAAAGATATAAAAAAAATTAATTTAATTTAAAAAGTTGTCATAACTTTGTGTTTTGAGTATGTTTATCTTTATAATGAGACATTACATGTCAAAATATCTTATGATGAAAATAATTTTTTTACATTACAGGATTAGTAAACTCTTTGAAACTAATTATTTTTTAAAATATAATTTTATATTTTCTGTACAAATATATTATTTTTAAGTCTGTTGATAACAATCTGATCATATTTCTATTTTTTTTTATTATTGTGTTCTTAATGACAACATTTACAACAGATCAGGTATTTACAAAATTAATTGTACAGACTGTGATAAATTCTACATTGGACAAACTGGAAGACCATTCAAAACATGCTCTCGAGAACACATGCAAGCTCTCAGAAGTTATAACACAACTACAATGAAATCCACCTTCGCTGAACACTTGCTCTCTACAGACCACACGTACACAAAAAATTGAAGAAAACATGAAAATGTTAAATTTTATGAAAAGGACAAGAAAATGAATGCAACAGAAGAATTACATATACTATATTTAGCACAACAAGAAAATCCAGTGAACATATTGAGCACACAAATCAATTATAGAAACCCAATTTTTTATAAGATTCGAAACATTCAAAATTACTATTAAAAAAAAATATCACTAACTTATTTTTATATGAAGAGTATATAAAAATTATAATAATATATACATATATTTAATATAATGTTAAAAATTAGGGCTACTTACGTATTTGTTTACGTACTTATAAATATTGATATATTGATATATTCATCAATATTTACAAAAACCACATGTTTTACAATTTTATTTAAAGAATTTATATACTTAATTTAATTATTTTATTTACACTTGCAAATTAATATTAAGTTGAAACATGTTGTGTGAAATATTTTAAATAAAAATTTTAAACAGGGTACTCAGTTTGAATTTTATTACATCCTAAAAATACGTAAGTAGCCCTAATTTTTAACATTATATTAAATATATGTATATATTATTATAATTTTTATATACTCTTCATCCACTATCTTAATTTTTCCAGATTTCTTAGCATCCATTAGTAATTAGCAGCTTTTATAAGTACGTAAACAAATACGTAAGTAGCCCTAATTTTTAACATTATATTAAATATATGTATATATTATTATAATTTTTATATACTCTTCATCCACTATCTTAATTTTTCCAGATTTCTTAGCATCCATTAGTAATTAGCAGCTTTTATAAGTACGTAAACATGATTTTAAAAAAAAATGGATGTATTCATAATTGATGTACCTTTTATTTGCAACAATCGTGATAGTGAACGAAAAGGATAATTTCTCATCCACCATTTTGTTTTATAATATTTTTGACGTTAAAATTATAATAAGCGAGTTAACGTATTTTCGATTTATTCAAATTACTGCTTTTGTTTATTTGTTGTTCACTGTAATTGAACCATTTCCAGACTTTACAATTAATTGGTATATTTCTGAAGTTGAGACCTACCTTAACAAGTTGCAAAAGGTTTCAAATCGATTTATCTACTTTCTATTTAACCAGAACTTTCTTACAATCTTTTACATGGTGTCTTGTACTGAACAACCTATAGTGATGGATGTTTAAAAATGTGCCAGAAGTACAAACATCCGATTAGGCCGGACGTTTACAAACAGATTTGTAAATAATCAGTAAATGCGTATTTTTCCAAATATATTTATTAGTCTGCTTAAAAAAAACTGAACTCATTTTAAGTATATTTTACATCATAAAAACATGTAAAAATCATTATTATGAAGGTATTATTATTGTTGCAGTCACTGACGCGGCAATCAGCTGACGAGTTCCCACCTCATTAATATATTTTATTTGCATATTTATTCTTGTTTACTTTTCATTTATATTGTTTGTTGACAGTTTCTTCACAATAGAAAAAATGTAGAACTGATGAGGTGTAGAACCAAACATATTGAAGTGTAATTGTTTTTTTAAGTTAAGTTTTTTTTGTTTATGTAGATATAAATATAAAACTTCACATGTATATAGAAAAAGCACCAGAAACAGAAAAAAATTTGAAAAAACATTTTTGGTCAGTTCTTATGTTAATGTTTTCCCGAAAATCTTACAAATCTAGTGTATATGCTATAGCACTTTTGGATACACTTAATGCAAAAATGAGTGGCACTTTTGTAACACCCTTAGAAGAAAATGGCTGGCACTAAAACGGTTCGTAACTTTTTAAAATAAATTAGATCAGTTTTATAGAATTTACTGTGAGGAGTTCAGGAAAAGGAATAGATATATCATGAGGACTAGTAGTGTAATAATGATAGGCCTAATGTAATAATGTATAAAAGGTAAGGTCGAATAATGTAAATATGTGTAGTAGATAAGTAGGTAGTATTAGGAAATAGAAAGTAGGTTATTGGCAATTGACAGTGGCTTGGGAGTTGTTTGGTAAACGTGGAGCTGAGGTATAAATAGGGAAGCTTGGGGCTGGCTGGGGAGAGTCGGGTGGAGGACGAAGGTGGAAAAGTTCAACTGGGATGCTGCTGCCGGGAGATTTGACAGTCGATTCCAGGAGGGTAGCTGCCAGGGGTGAAGTTGTGTCTCTACCTCACTCTCCTTGACCTACACTTTGAAGAGTCTGTCTCTGGGGTCAGGTAGGTGACCATCTTAGGAAGTCTGTACTAATCACTTTTCAGGCCACTGTTAATTAATATTCCTAAGCGTAATGTTGTATTTGATAGGTTTTAATATTTTAGATTAACAGATTGTTATTCTCCACCTGAGTGTTATTCTAGCTATGTCCCCATTGGAGGTGTTGAGACTACTCTTGATTGTTTTAGACTTTATAGGTTAATAGATTGTAGTCTCATCACATTACTAAAAATACTGAAATTCCTGGAAATGAGGTTGTATAACAACACTTAGCCCAAATACTACTTTAGACTGATCAAACACATTTGGAAACTATAATGTTTAACTTGTTAGTATAACAACACTTAGCCCAAACACTACTTTAGACTGATCAAACACATTTGGAAACTATAATGTTTAACCTTGTTAGTATAACAACACTTAGCCCAAATACTACTTTAGACTGATCAAACACATTTGGAAACTATAATGTTTAACTTGTTAGTATAACAACACTTAGCCCAAATACTACTTTAGACTGATCAAACACATTTGGAAACTATAATGTTTAACTTGTTAGTATAACAACACTTAGCCCAAACACTACTTTAGACTGATCAAACACATTTGGAAACTATAATGTTTAACTTGTTAGTATAACAACACTTAGCCCAAACACTACTTTAGACTGATCAAACACATTTGGAAACTATAATGTTTAACTTGTTAGTATAACAACACTTAGCCCAAATACTACTTTAGACTGATCAAACACATTTGGAAACTATAATGTTTAACTTGTTAGTATAACAACACTTAGCCCAAATACTACTTTAGACTGATCAAACACATTTGGAAACTATAATGTTTAACTTGTTAGTATAACAACACTTAGCCCAAATACTACTTTAGACTGATCAAACACATTTGGAAACTATAATGTTTAACTTGTTAGTATAACAACACTTAGCCCAAATACTACTTTAGACTGATCAAACACATTTGGAAACTATAATGTTTAACTTGTTAGTATAACAACACTTAGCCCAAATACTACTTTAGACTGATCAAACACATTTGGAAACTATAATGTTTAACTTGTTAGTATAACAACACTTAGCCCAAATACTACTTTAGACTGATCAAACACATTTGGAAACTATAATGTTTAACTTGTTAGTATAACAACACTTAGCCCAAATACTACTTTAGACTGATCAAACACATTTGGAAACTATAATGTTTAACTTGTTAGTATAACAACACTTAGCCCAAATACTACTTTAGACTGATCAAACACATTTGGAAACTATAATGTTTAACTTGTTAGTATAACAACACTTAGCCCAAATACTACTTTAGACTGATCAAACACATTTGGAAACTATAATGTTTAACTTGTTAGTATAACAACACTTAGCCCAAATACTACTTTAGACTGATCAAACACATTTGGAAACTATAATGTTTAACTTGTTAGTATATACAACACTTAGCCCAAATACTACTTTAGACTGATCAAACACTTTGGAAACTTAATGTTTAACTTGTTAGTATAAAACACTTAGCCCAAATACTACTTTAGACTGATCAAACACAATTGGAAACTATAATGTTTAACTTTAGTATAACAACACTGTAGCCCAAATACTACTTTAGACTGATCAAACACATTTGGAAACTATAATGTTTAACTTGTTAGTATAACAACACTTAGCCCAAATACTACTTTAGACCTGATCAAACACATTTGGAAACTATAATGTTTACCTTGTTAGTATAACAACACTTAGCCCAAAATACTACTTTAGACTGATCAAACACATTTGGAAACTATAATGTTTAACTTGTTAGTATAACAACACTTAGCCAAATACTACTTTAGACTGATCAAACACATTTGGAAACTATAATGTTTAACTTGTTAGTATAACAACACTTAGCCCAAATACTACTTTAGACTGATCAAACACATTTGTAAACTATAATGTTTAACTTGTTAGTTAAAAACGAAAACTTATTTACACAAGCAATTATAATAACAAAATTAAAAGGCTGAAAAGTGATTGAAATGCAAAATAACAAACACTTTTAAAATTTATCAACTCATAAATTGATTGCATCACAGATAGAAAAGTGATGTTAAGTTTCTACAAATGCAAAATAGGAAATTTATACTATGATTGGGCCGGGTAGAAAGCGACCTGTGTGTTATGTTAGCACATGTAGGGGTTCCAGTGGCAGAGAGTAATCTCAGCTATCTTGCTTAGTGGGCATTACTAACTTCCGCCGTTAAGTGTTCAAACTCTGCCGTCAAGTATTCAACTTCCCAGCAGTATTTAGTTGAAATATAACTGTAACGAAATGTACAAGTTTGTGTAAATGATATTTATTGTTTACATTATTATTCATTGTGTCATTGCTATTATTAATTGTTATTTGAATACTAAATAATGATTTAGGCTCGATTCGTTGGTGTTAATCAAAGTAACCAATGGTTACTGCTGCTAATGATGTAAAATGGGTGGGGCTTGCTATTGCGCTGTGGGCTTAGCGCTCTGGTTGCCATGACATTTTTATCTAATTTCACAGTGGAGGAAGAATAGGTCTCTGTCTCCCTTGCACTACTCTTTGCATCCACTCACACAAGAGTGTTGAAAAGGTCGCTTTCTAATTGGCCTATGTATAATAGACTATCAAAATAAAAAACAGGAATTATAAAATTGAAAATAAAATCTTTTTTCTTTTTAACACACTATAATCAGTAAAAGTAAATAAAATGATAATAAAATGAAAAATCACAACTAACATAAATATGACTGTGTAGAAATAACAATATCTAGCATTCTGAATAATTTGTACTACTAGACAGAAGTGATCCATGGAGATTTTACTCGCAGGCCTCTGATTCCTAGAAAATTTTCTCATTCACTGTTCTCACAACCAAACAAACAATCGTGCAGAATATTTCTTGAAACAAAAAGTTTGGTTCAATTGTTTGTTCTAAAACTTTTAACGTAGGTGAAATATTTCTGCATCAAATAAAAAACTTTCTCATTTACTGAATTTTAGTGTTTTGACTTGAAATATTCTGTACAACCTGCTACTTAACACATTCAGTGCTATGGTCGTATTTTCGCTTTCACCATATGTGATTGTATACACAGGATGTTGAAAAAGTATAGAACCACCTTTATTCCTCTTAAATGGGTCCAGATAAATAATTGAGATTTTGTATACCTCTGTAGAAAGGCTTTTTCTATCTTTTGATGCAGTTTATAATTTACTTCAACCTAGAGAGGAGGGCCCTTAGAGGATATCGTAAAAAGTGTAAATGAAAGGCTATGCTGAATTGCCCTTTAATTTCAAACTTACTTTTCTAAATAACACGCCACAAGTTTCAAGTCAAAAGAACCACTCTATGAGAAATAACGACTGGTTAACCTTTCTTAGCACAGGGTCTTAAAAAGTATGGAACCAGCTTCATTTCTTTTAAATTGGTCCAGATAAATAATTGAGATTTAGAATACATCTGTAGAAAGTTTTTTCTATCTTTTGATGCAATTTGTAATTTTGTTCAACCTAGAGGGGAGGGCCCGTGGAGTATATCGTAAACATTTTACATGAAAGGCTATGATGAGTTGCAAATAGTTTAAAAACTTATTTTTATCTGAATAAGACACCATAAGTCAAAATAACCACACTATCAGAAGTAGCAACTGGTTAACCTTTATTAACAGTGATATTTGAGTGGGAATTCGACATGTTGTAAAAGTTCTAAGAGTTATTTGTACCATTATGTTAATAATGTTATTTTAAGATAATTTTCTAATTCTTTAATCAAATAACTAGCTTCATAACTGGCTTTTACAACACGACAAATTCCCACTCAAATGTCACTGCTAAGAAAGGTTAACCAGTCGCCATTTCTGATAGGGTGGTTCTTTTGACCTCCCTGGGCCTCCCCTATAGGTTGAAAAACTGGCCCAGCATATGTATACAGATGGGTGCTTGGGTCAATGACAGTGTACGTGTACAGGTGGGTCAATGACAGTGTACGTGTACGGGTGGGTGCGTGGATCAATGAGTGTACGTGTACGGGTGGGTGCGTGGGTCAATGACAGTGTACGTATACGGGCGGGTGCGTGGGTCAATGACAGCGAATGTATACGGGCGGGTGGGTGGGTCAATGACAGTGTACGTCTACGGGCGGGTGCGTGGTTTTATTACGTAAAAGAGTTTTATAGTGGGATAAATAAACTACACGTAACTGTTGAAATCTTCTATTTGCGGTAGTAATTAAGAAACAAACAAATATGTAAAAATATCTTTATTTATAAAATGTCATAACTGTATTGAATATATATGATGTTAAGATGATTTTACAGCATTTGTTAAGGTATGTATTAGAGAACATACTCCATGTTTTGACTGGAATCTATATTTTCCATGACAACCATGTCAAGGAGCTATCTACTTTATGTATAAGATGACCAAACGTTTTGCCCATGCAGCGATGTGGCATCCTCAGTGATATCACTCAGTCTCAGTTATACCACTGAAAATGTCACATCGCAGAATGGGCGAAACGTTTGGTCATCTTGTACAAAATGTAGATAGCTCCTTGACGTTCTTGTCACCAGAAAATATAGATTCTAGTTATGACACCAGCCACTTAAGCCTAAGTTCTAGGATACTCAGGACAACTGCATCAAAAGATTTTAAAAAAACTTTCTACAGAGTTATACTAAATCTCAGTTATTTATCTGGACCCATTTAAGGTCCAGATAATGAAGGTGCTTCCATACTTTTTCAACACCCTTATAAATTAAAAATTTATCTTAATGACTGGATATATTTTTATTTTAACTTAATTTTGTGACTGTGCAGTGTCAATTAAATCTTAGATGAATGGACATTTTAAAATATATTTTTTGTTAGGCACTATACCACCAGTTCACACAGATGAAATTTATGACTGTCAGAAGTAGTCTGTATATATGGAAAGCTCAAAATTATTAATTTTTAGTCAGCCATCAGCCCCTTGTGAACGACTTTGCCAAAACATTAATGTCCAATATTTTTATACCACACTATTTTGTAATACACTAGTTAGTAATACAAGGAAAAAGATTAAAAACAACTATTGTCATCATTTCTAATAGGGATTGGGTCTGTCCCTAAAGTCGATTCTCGGTTCTATCGGTTCTTGACAAAATAACCAGAACCGAGCACCGATGGGAAAATCTCGTTCTGCGGTTCCGGTTCCAGAAAACTTAAGGGTAGGGATGGAGGGGTCTCGAAATTTCGGGAATTCCCCGGGAAATTATAATTCTCCTCCTGCAAGAAGGAATTTTTGTTACGATCGGGAATTCCATTCGAGAGTTTTTCAATTGTTATTCTAAGATGTAACCAACTAGTGCAACCTCTACATTATATTTTTAACAAGATGGTTAATGAGAGTGTGGTCCCGGATTGTCTAAAAATTAGTGTAACTGTCCCTATTTATAAAAAGGGTAATAAATCGGATCCGAACAACTACAGACCAATATCTCTTCTACCTATATTTTCTAAATTGTTTGAGTATTGCCTACATAGACAAATATATTTATATTTTGAAAAAAACAAACTACTTTCTGAAAATAAATTTGGATTTCGCTCAAACCTAAGTACTATTAAAGCTCTTCAACATTTAATTACAACCCTATATGACAACTTTGATAACAAAATTTTTTCAAGTGCAACTCTAATTGATCTGAGTAAAGCATTTGACACGGTACCTCATGATATATTAATTGAAAAGCTAGCTCACTATGGTGTTGCTGGGGCCTCTCTTAACCTATTGCGTTCTTATTTAAGCAATCGACTTCAATTAGTCCAGATCAACGATAACAGATCCGAACTGTTAAAAATCAAAATGGGAGTACCTCAAGGTTCTGTCTTGGGTCCATTTCTATTTATCTCATATATTAACGATTTATCAAATTATATGCCATGTAAAACAATACTGTACGCGGATGACACTACTTTTATCGTATCAGATCCAAAATTGAACAACCTTTTTGAAAAAATTAAGACTGTTGAAAAAATTGCCGAAACATGGTTTGAAGGCAATCAGTTAAAGATAAATCACTCAAAAACCGAACAAATTATATTTGATCTTAAAGCTCGAACAAACGAAAATCATCATGTTAAGCTATTAGGGATTCAAATTGATACGGAACTTAACTGGAACGAACAAACAAACTCGATATGTAACAAATTAGCTCGTGTCATTTTTTTACTAAGTAAATTAAAAAATAATATCAGTGAAGAATTATTACTTTATTCATATTATGCTTTTTTTCATACACATCTGCAATATGGTATCATCCTGTGGGGCAGTTCAGTAGGAGCAGAGTCTGTGTTTAAATGGCAAAAAAAGGCGGTTAGATGTATTTTAGGGTTGAAACAAATAGAATCCTGTAGGGAACATTTCAAAATTCTACAAATAATGACAGTACCAAGTATGTACATTTACTACTGTCTCATTCATGCAAAAGAAAATTTAAATAACCTCATGATAAGATCAGATTTTCATACCCATAATACAAGGACCAGTCAATCTCTCAACCTTCCTTTCACTAGACTGTCATTAACCAGAAATAGCTGTAAGTTTTTCAGTGTACAGTTTTTCAATAGATTACCTGGACAAGCATCACATGTTACAATAAAACAATTCAAAAACACTCTCGAAACTTGGTTAAAAAATAAATCTTTCTATTCAATTGATGAATTTTTAAGAAGTAATTTAGATGATTTAAAATTCTGACACTTTAACCTGTTTAACTAATGTTATTTTTTATTTTTTATTTATTAATACAGTTTATTTGTTTTATTTTTGTTATGTATTTATTATAAAACCTGATTTAATTTAATGCAGAAATAGTCCTTCATTTCTGTATTGTGTTCACATGTATATTATGATTATGTATATTATGTGTTATGTATGTATATTGTTGACTTTGTCGATTACTGTAATATGTTAAAAGACAATAAAAATATGACTTAAAAAAATGACTTAAAAAAAATGACTAAATAGTTCGATCTCAAAAACACGGTTATAATCGACATTCATGGTCAAGTTCAGATTTTTTCAATCAAAATAAATTAAAGTGAAAGGATAATAAAATTATGATAGACTTGTGTCTCGATTACCGTGGAATTTAGTTTATTGCTTATAGTGTGGCAGTGAAGTTACGTGACGACTGACAGTTGAAGTCAACAGTTGGGGTCGAACGTATTTGTGACGTTCTCACGACCCGTTCATTTGACAAGGTTCATCTAAGTGAACGAGATATTCGGATCACGATGCTAAAAAAGAATATTAAATTCGAACAAGTTACCGAGATCTATGATCTAAATAAACAAATCTAGTATAGGACAGAACTGTTGACCGAAACCCAAATGATAATGAACGAAAACTGAGTGGGCCTATATTCCAATGTTTGTTTGTGTCAGTAACGTAAAATCATTCAATCAAACTGCTCCCGAAAACAGGCCACTTTACTGTCCAACAAAACAACAAATCTTCCTTCCCATGGCAAAAGTCCATTTCTCTCATGTTGTACGTACAATGGACTGTTCTGCTCGTTTCCGAATTGAAATTATCGTATATTTCCCGTGAGGTGATTGTGATCCGTTTTGGTGTTTAATCTGAGTAGGGAATCATCCAATGATTTGACAGAAGAAAATATCGTATCATATCATATAAAATATTGTGATGGCGTTCAAGTATCGTGCGACGTAACAATATTTATTTATTTTCAATTGAATAAAAATAAGTAGATATATCCGTAGCGAATGTCAATTAATAATTTGTTTGTGAACACTTTAGATCGCCAAATGTGCATGTGACATTTGCAGGGATACGATATTTTCTTCTGTCAAAATGTCGATCAGTTTCCTGACTAGGTTAGAAAGTAACACAGATGGAGTGTAAAATGTATTACAATACGATAACTTTGATTTGTAAACTCAGTGAACGGTTCCCTGATCATAATTGTTACTACTACATCGATTTTAAATGCAAATCAATTCAATCCAAATCTCTTCTGATTATAAACAGGACGGATTTAGCAATACGGAACATAATTTTTATTGAACCGAAACTTTATCGTACTACTTGTGTTCATTTCATAAATTTATAATTTAGCTGCACAAATCTTCTTTGTATCACCAGTTGCCATTTAGCTGATATTTCAGATTGCATCTCGTCTGGCTAGGCATCCATTTGCCGATTACGTATAACGTTGTCACTCCAATACGTCAGAAATTCCTCGTGATGAAAAGATTATCTTTTTATGTATCGAAGTAGTTTCGAGTTGCACACATTCATTACATATCATAATTTATGAAAAATAATTGATCGTAAACGACTTTTAAATTTATATTTAGGTGCACAATTATTAAATTATTACTATCGATCCATTAAACTACTGGTTTTTTGGCATTTAGATTTACAAATTTGATTATAATTCACAGCTTATTTCCGGTTAATTATAACCACGTTATTACTGAATAAAATAACTTCAGATCCACTTTTTATGGCGTATACAAAATCAATTTTTTTGCTGAAAAGAGACAATTTTGAAAACAATCCATTGGCGATGACGCCTGAATCGTAGAATCACTTGATCCAGCTTTTGCCCAAAAGCTTCGCTATCGTGATCGGAACTACCAGATAAACCAGATCGGCCGTCTGTGTGATTAGTTGACAATCACAGAGAAGAAATAGAGGTTGCTTTCTTATGACTACAGCGGCAGTTATTTATAGAATTAAAACAAATGCACATCTCTACAATAGTCAATACACGTGCAGTAATAATTACTAAGTTTATCCGTGAGGATTTGGGGGGGGGGGGGAGATAAGGAAGGGACTGCCAAGATGCTGGCTCTGTGTGCAACTTCAGTTCCTATTTATAATGTAGTTCAGTTAATTAATTGAAGAATTCATCCATGTCTAGTTTTTATGATGATTTTAATTAAAATTGGCATGTAATATGTAACTACCATTCTTTTATTTCACTTGTTACAATTTTAATTCAGTTATATCAGATGAGATTGCTTTGTTTATTAAGTGTGTAATCTGTTATTGTTTAGTCTAAACCTGTTTGATTTTTTTCTGTTTTGTGGATAGCAGGCAAAATATAAAAAAGATTTAATAAAATAAGGAGTGCATAAATGTGCCTTAACATTACTGGTTGAATTTCCTACTAGATCACGTACCAATAAATTATTATTACTATAAAATGATTCGGTTTATTTGTTTTATCTACTAAGTTTGAAAATTAATGTATGATAAGCTGGGAAAAATTCCCTCCGAAAATTTCTCGAAATTTGGGAGGATATTAATTTCTCTCCCGTTTCCCTCCCGAAATTTGGGAGGAAATCAATTTCCCTCTCGTTTCCCTCCCGAACCTAAAAATCTGCTCTCGTCCATCCCTACTTAAGGGAGAGATAGCTTTCATATCAGGAATGTTTCAGCTATGAAGTGCTGATAAACAGAACAATCCAACAACAATATCTGGCCACAAGATAAGCAACATATCTTTGTCAGAAAATATCTGCCTGTAGAAGGCCACTCACTTCCTTATCAGTACCTGATTTAAGTGATTTGGCAACATAAACAAAATATTTAAGTCAAAAAATATTTGCCCAGTCAGGTCACTTCCTTATCAGCACGTGAAAAGAGACAGACAACATTAATGAATAGGAATTCACACGCAAAGGCAGTGAATTAAAGCTATTTTTCTTTTTACACAGTCTAATAAGACTAATGTTTTAACCCTCTGGGTGCCAATCGATAGATTTCTATCGATACGATGTCGCCTAGAAGTGCCAGTCGATTGATTTCTATCGATATCGTATTCCCTTTGTTTCAATCAATTTTACCGGTATCTAATATTTATATCATAATGAATCGAATACCACTGGATTCTAGAGGCTACATGGTGATATAATGTGCTCCATTTGGCGAAAAACTTTTTATACTTATTAATATTTTATTTCAAGTGAACACAGC
The DNA here is from genome assembly GCA_035578905.1 of Stictocephala bisonia. Lineage (NCBI taxonomy): Eukaryota > Metazoa > Arthropoda > Insecta > Hemiptera > Membracidae > Stictocephala > Stictocephala bisonia. The sequence continues at coordinate 1,113,082 of JAQJVL010000175.1, read as the reverse complement.
TGCGTCGCTTGGCTGAAGGTGTTGTTATGTATGTTTGTGTTTGTTTACAATGACCCGGTACTTGGATAGAAGTGATTACATTAGAGATGTTATTTATAATGAAGACGTTAGTGAAATTGAAGGTGATCAATCTGATATTGATATACAATTTTTATATGTTAATTTGATATTTTTATACCTAACCCACAACAACATTTTTGAAATAAAGAAAAGAAGGATACATTTTATATTTTATGATAGCCTAGATATTCTAGTTTACAAATATATATATTTATTTATGTACTTATTTGTTATAACTGGCTTTCTAAAAATGTTTTTCTAGAATACTGTAATGGCTACAAAAGTTGAAGAGATTTATTAGATTTTTAGGTCGCACATATAATTCCTGTCTTCAAATAAATAAAACAAGTATGAAAGTATATATTTTATGTTCAGTGATAAATTGCCTAAAAAATGGCTATTTTGGATTTTTTATATAGTTCACTCAAGAAAATGCAAAAATCTATATTTTTGACAAATAAAAATTACTTTAGAAAACGTTAAGATTCCACCAAATATAGAACTTTTTTTGCTGATAGTAGGTTTATAAACTTAATATTTTCTGAAAGCTGAATTATTCTAGTTTACAAATATATATATATATACCTGCCTTCACCCGGGAAGCCCGTCACTGAAAATCTGTACTGCTAAGTCAGTCAGTTGGACCCCATATATATTTAAAAACTACAAGTTATATATTGATTTTTTATTGTAATTATGGTATATTACCGTTGCCGATTCTATATATTCCATTTATGCGTCTCTAAATAATTGTTTAATTATGTAACATTTGTTCTGCTAAGCCAGTAATTTTATATTTTGCCCGGGATGCCGGTAGTGTAAAAGTTGAACGGCTAGCCACTCACGTATATGCTGCCCGTAATGCCAGTCAGTTATTTTTGACTCACAAGAAAGGACATCATCCGCTTTGGTTGTTCAGCTATGTTCTCTCGCTTCACTTTTTCAAAAACTATGATTGAAAACCTTTATTTCTTGAATGTTCCCAACTTTTGTTGGTTGTCAATGTAGTTTAGAAAATTCCTTACGGTATTTGGATCTTTCCCAGATCCAAGTGTCCTATGAAATAGCATGAAATTTGTAAAATAAATAATTTTCTTTACAATAATAATTCGAATTAAATTTTATATATCTCGTTTTATTGGCTTAACCATCTCCTGAAAATTTAAAGTTTTTACCAAATTTAATGTTTGGATATTAACTAGATGTAAATTGACTATAAAGTTACAAACATAGAACATATAAATGCCAAATACTTAAAAATCAATTAATTTACCTTTTAGATTATAGATAATTTTATGGACATCTTAATAAAATATGCAACAAATATTTACAATTTAACATTACTAAATGTATGCAAGCAAAAGTAAATAATAGAAAACCCATTTTATAATTAATAAACTATACATATCTAACTGTCCATCAGAATGTGTAGTCAAACAATCTGAGTTTCCCTCAAAGATTCTTATTCTGCTTTAGTGGATCCAAAAATCACTAGAATGACTGATATGTATTTAGATGTCACACTCGAAATTAAATACATTTTGAGCAAACCGTACTCAAGGGTCTAGTGTGATATCACAAATATTGTGTGTATGAAAATTCAACTGGCCCAACCTCCTCTTACTCGGTTAGGCCAACATGTGTTTCCTTTTAGTAGGCAAATTTAATCTATTTTTATTTTATTCTTCCCCTCCGAGTTGGTGTACTGTCTCCCACCAGTTTTGTGGGAGGGTGGGTAATAAAGATATTTAAATTTCAAATCAAGTGACATTTTCTTAGTCGGGATTACTTATGTAGTTTTGGTCTCTAAAATTTTGCCCTTATCTTTGAATTTTTTCAGAAAATGGATTTTTTTAAAAAAGGACATTGAAAAAATTTTCTAAATTTTACTATATGTAAACACAGGCCAGAAAAGCACGCCGTACACCAGCATTTCAATGTAGATCAGCATATTAGACTATAGCATAGAAACTGCTAATCAAATTTTAAATAAAAAGTTTTATGGTTAAAAATGAATTGTTCACTACTTCTTGATCTCAATCCATCATCACAGAAAAACAGTAAACATCTCTAAACTAAGGCACAGGTTTAATTTCACAAGCCAGAAGGGTGAACTCTGGCAAAGCTACAGAGTACTATAGGTGGAGCTGTTCCACATAGCTGATGGCTGTGTTGTTGAGATTTAGCAAGAAAAAATCCACCTCAAGGCCACATGAGAGCTCCCTCGCAAAGCTAAGCTCCCCCTTACAGACCAATTCCTTGCAAGGCTTTAGCCTGGGATCGACCAGCAGGACTGATTTAAGACCGTTAGTTCAGTACTTCCATGAGAGACCAAAGACCATCTCAAAAGCAAAGGTAGAGTTCCCTCAAGAGGTCATAAGCTGAGCTCCCCCATGACTGAAGCACCCACTGAAAGGGTTTAGTGGCATAGCCCCAAACAAGCTAAGATAGTTGTATAATATATTGAAAATACTCAAACAAATTTAAAGGATTGTACACTTTTTTATTAAATTGAAAGGAATGTCACTTAGTAGTCTCGAGATAGGACAAGTAATTTTTGACAATCAATAAGAGGGCAGTCTGACTCCCATAAGAGCGTAATGTTAACTTTGGAACATATTTCTCAGGATCTATCAGAGATAGGATCATAATTTGTTTTATTTTAAAGAGGACTTCCTTGCCTAGTTCCTACCATGAGCTTATTTAGTAAAAGTCATTTAAAAATTTTTTTACAAAAAAAATTAAAATACTAAATTTTTTGGCATTTTTTAAAAATATTTTATTTTGTAACATGGAATTTAATTGACATTTTAAGAAAACCTTCTGGGAGGAACTAGATTATAGTTCTAAGAACACCATGTAAAAATTTCATCACCATAGGACTTTTAGTTTGGGAGATATGTGTTCCGAAAGATTAAAAACTAAAGAGTTTCGGGAAATCAAAAAAAATGACCGCAATATCATATTTAGGCCTAGGCTAGGTTTTTTAACTTACTATTAATGAGCTACTTCACTAAGAACACTTGTCAACTGCTTGAAATCAACAATATCATACTGAAGAGAGCTATTTTTTTCTGTATAATAAGATAAGTTTGGATTCAATTTTTTTTTAGAGCTTGAAATAGGGTTAGATGTTACACATGAACTAGGCCTAGGCCTAGATTCCCCTGCACTTGCTTTGCTGTGAACTCTAATAGTTTTATAGCACTTCCGCTTGTTCCCCACCTTCTTCTTATTTCCCATTTCAACTACTATTCTAAATAGCTAATTACAGTAAAAAAATAGTACACAAACTTGTAATCACAACACAAATTACAACTTCAAACTGTAAACATAACCATAGCAACACAAACAGACAGTCATTCGGATGCAACAAAGCAAACGTCAGCTGTAGAGATGTTGTCAGGGTGACCAACCACACACAATGAAATATACCTTGTGTATAATATATAGAAAATATCCCTGCATTATGCGAACAACTCTTTGATGCGTTGTTTTAGGTAGAAATCTTGTCATAAAAAGCTTGTGAACCTCCTACATATTTATTTTTTTAAGGACATTGCAAATTTTTAACTATAAAGACAAGTGTTATATACCATTGTAAAGAGAAATTTTCAAAGAATACTAACCAATAAAAATCCAAAAATCGAAAAAATATAATATTTTTTCATGTTGGACTGCCCTTGTTTATTTATGGTTATAAAAGTCAATTTATCTGAATGTATTTCATTTAAATCTGGAATATGGTAAACAATTAATATAGTAATGTCATATTGTGTTTTTTATTTTTGTGGAATTTTGCTTTTCATTTTTGTATATTTTATTACGTATTGTTTCCTTTACATATTGCATTTGCACTTTCTATTTATTTTATGTTATGTAGTTATTTATATGTGCAATTTGTAGTAATGTAGCAAGAATGGTTTAAACTGAACTTTATTATATTGGTTAAGGAATTGTTCTGTTATAAGACACTGTTAAAATATATAAATATCAATAATTTTGATATCAACAGCAAGTAAGAAAAAAAAACAATATATATTGGCAAACTCACGATGGTAGATCATTAATGATATATTACAAATAAATAAACAACAGGGTCCAAGGTTGAACTTACCACGAGAGAAGCACTTAACTCATTTGCTCTTTCCCGTAGTTTGGCAACTGATTTATGCAAGTCTTTATTGACCAATCTTAATTGCTCTAGTTCTTTCTTTTTTTCTGGAATCACAAAAGTATACTTTAATTTTTCTAAAAAAAAAAAACTAAATGTAAATTACAAATTACATAATCTAAAAACAGTCTAGATTATAAAGAACCAAACAAAGCTTATCAGTGTCTAATAGACACTAGTTAACTAATAATACAAGAGATTTTGCGTCCTGAACACAAATGAAAACCAGTCACAGCCAGCAGAACAAGTGTTGGTTGATAACAAAAATAACATCAACATGTGGAAGCAATAAGTTTGGTGTAAGAGCACTAGGTCAGAAATTAGTATGAAAGGAGACATAGGGTATCAGCAAAACCTGAGAATACATCCACTTACACAATGCACAAGAAAGCAAATACAGACACAACACATAACACAAATGTTCAGTATCACTGGCAAATTTTGTGTCTGTATTTGTTTTCTTCTGCATTGCCTGTGGATGTGAATATGCTGTTGCCCTATCTCTCTTACTAAACAAATTTCTTTTAAGGCAATAAACAAAGATGTTTTAAGTGAGACTTTGGGTCATGATACCGGGTGTCTGAAAAGTCAGTCCCTATTTTCATATGGCAGTTTCAAGGATTTTACAGGATGAAAAAAATAAAGAAGGTAGTACTGTTGAAACATGTTAAATACCATTTATTTTACACTTAAACTTACACCTCTACATAACACCTGCATTCACTATGCATCTTCTTAATCTACCCTCCACTTGCTGAGTTGATTAGTGGAGGAAATCTCCTGGAACATTACCAAGAACATCTCTTATGTCTTGCTCTAGCTGTTCAATCATCTTAGGCTTTCTGCGGTACACTTCTTCTTTAGCCCAACCAAAAATAAGTAGCATGGGGTAAGGTCAGAGCTTCAAGCGGGCCAAGGGTATGGGCCACCTCGTCCAATCTATTTCTCTAGGAAGTTCTCTTGATGCCATTCTATAACAATTATTGCGTAATGTGGAGTAGCTCCATCTTGCATGAAAATTATTTCATTAGAGTTGTTCCAAGATTACACTTCTGGCCAGACAAATGTTCGCAGCATATTTAAGAATCAATCGCTGTTCATGGTATCAGAAGAATGAAGGGTCCAAGAAAACGGTCTGACATAAACCCACACCACACTGTAAAATAAGGCCTAGTTTGCATTCTCTTAAAGCAAAATGACACACCTGGCTTCTCTGCAGCCCAGTAGTGACAATTATGACTGTTAACAAATCTTCTAATATTGAAAGCTTCATCTGACCATAAAATATTCTTGAAAAGGTCGGGTCATTCTTCCTTCCAAGCTAACATGATTTCGAAAAATTCCATGCGACTGTCACAGTCATCGTCAAATAACTGCTGCACATAGTTTGGCTTCGAAGGTCGGAAATTCAGATGTGTCTTCAACACTTTATGCACTGTATACCGGGTGAGTCCACTTTCTGTTGCTCCTCTTCTGAATGATTTTTTTGGACCCTAAACAAATATATTCTGCACAGTGTTCACAATATCTTCACATTTTGAATTTGAAGGCCTTCCATATCGTGGCTTGTCTTTTATACTTCCAGTTTCAAATAACTTGCCATGACTTTTTTTATTGTTTTAGCATCCAGGGTCACGTTTATTTCATTTTCAGCCCTCCATCTTTGAACTTGTACAACAGACTGCCAAATTTTGTACCTCAAGGCTATTTTACTTCTTTCTTCGACACTCAATACTCCTGCTGCCATAATAACCTCAAATCAGACATTAATTGTTCTCATCAACAATGGTAATAAACAAGCATCGATTAGCTGACATTACATTATAAATCGTGCATATGTCTCAGCGGCCACATGTTTAAAAATAGGGACGGTCTTTTCAGACACCCTGTAGATAATTTTTTTAAATTACAAACCTGTTAAACCATCATGTATTAGGTAAAAGTTTGCAAGTAAGGCATAAAGTATAATTACCAACAGGGACTTAGCCAGAAATTGAAGAAGGGGAGTCCACATGAAAAATTTGACGAACACACAAGGTTTAGAGTATGTAAAAAGTAAGATCAAAACAGAAACCACATTTTTTTATCTATAAATATCCATCTTAACAGTTAATTTCCATACGTCATATTAATTCAGCATTGCAGGAATGGAAACATGATGTTTGAAAAATATCATAATAAAATTAAGTACTTATTATTTAGTTTAAATAAACATAAAAAAATTTCTCGTTTGTTTCAATTAATTCCTATACATTCAGGATACCTTACTATCCTCGTAACTTACTTAGACCTTTGATTATAAATGTTTATAAAATCAATGCTTAGACTCAAATATGTTTTAAGACCACCCTAAAAACATAAATGTAGATTACAATATGGTATCTCTTTATAAACAAGCCAAAACCACCTTCCACTTGCTTTTGGGCACTGATCATGGCTTACTTCTCGTTCTGCTGGCCAACATTTCAATCACTTATTATCACATTTCATTTCATATTCCATTTTCCAGTTTTTATTCTCAGTTAATTTAGTAAATTTAAAATAATGAAACAAGCTGATTTCCAAACAATAATTGCACAAATACATACGGTCACCTGATTCTTAATTAACCTAAATTCCAGCAGTATTTTATACAGTTTTAACTTTTGTAGTTTGTAATTTTTGTAGAAAGGAAATCACATAATAATTAAAACCTACTCTTTAGATCACATTTAAAAAATGAGCTGAATCGTTGTAAGAAAAGAATTGTCTTATATAATAATCATTTCACATATAGGGCTACACTTCCATAATATACTGAAGAATTGAACATAATTGCAGAGGAAACAAATATTTATTAAGAACAACAAATTAATAAAACTTATAAATAAATGTAACAATGTCTGTCTATTTTGTCGTTCTGTCCATGCAATGGTGGCCTTGTGCGTGCATGAGTAAGGGGCATAATTCATAATACGAGATACAGTCAATATATTCCCGGAATGGATGTCCATTCCGGACATCAACATGGTTACCGGTGGGAATTTCGTTGTCTTTCAGCTAGTACTACTCCTGGAGAAGGGATATAGGTAGCGCGAGTATTGCCGAGCCGCCATTGTTCCTACATGGAGAACGCTTTTCGTGTATTTGCGTATTTTTTTGGAAAATTGATTTAATGAACAGCTAAAAAACATTAAATTTGTTGTTTTACTTCAAAAGTCATCTTCTGGGAAACTTAAAATGTCAATTTAAGCATTTGGAATTAAGGAGATGAAGAAAAGCTAATTTTACAAATGGCACAAACGTTTTTGTGAAGGTCGCATAAACATTGAAGGTGACTTTCGTAGTGGACGCCCTTACAGATGACAACAATGAGCGAGTTCGGCAAACTGAAGAATAACAATTATTGATGATATAGCAAAGAAGGTAAATTTAACCACACAAAAGTTCTTAGGCGCTTACCAGATGCCATTAGGAGGAAACGGCCTGAAAATGAGCAGAAAACAATTGGATTTTGCTGCGTGACATTACCCCTGCACATCGATTCTCGTTAGTATGTAACTACCTAGTCAAGCACTGTCTTACAACGCTAGAGCATCCCCCCTACTCGCTTGACCTCATGCCGGCCGATTTTTTGCTATTCACACAGCGAAAACATCAATAAAAGGAAATCGATATGCAGGTGTTAGTCAGAAAAATGTGATGAAAGTATTGAAATACATTTTAAAAAATAAGTGTCAAAAGTGTTTTGACCATCTGCATGATTGTAGGAACAAGTGTATTGTTGTAGCAGAAGAGTATTTTGAAGGAAAATAGGTTTGTAATTTTGTATCTTCGTCCAATAATATATTTCAACAAAATCCAGGAACTTCTTGACTATACCTCATAATACCGACACAGTTATTTTTAGGATATGCCAATTTCCCAAGTATCTTTGTTAGGATTTAGTAGGGCTATAAAATAGCTCATACGAAGGCTCCTTTCACATTACACAATTTTGTTACACAACATTTTTCATACGAGTTTTTTCTGTTGTTGGTTGGTTTTCACACTAAACGGTTTTTAGTTATGTTAAAATATACGCTTTACATTAAAATATATTCTAAAATATCAAGAGTGGTATCACTAGCCTTTAATCTTCAATAACTTGAATTAAGTTTAAATTGTAATGTATGGTCCTGTTTTAATATACTATTAGTATACTGTATTGGTGACCTTGGTGAGAATTGTAAATTAAAAAAAAAAATACTTGTATAGTAAGAATGGCGTATTTTTATGATTTATATATCATTCACAGATTAGCCTACAATATCATTCATAACTCTGTAAGTACATAGAGACCTCGAAGAACAGTTGGTCAGAAAAATAAAACTCAGCAGGCTGGTCATAAGAGAAGAGCAAGAGCACCCTTGGTTAGCAGCAACTCCCGTGGTCTTAATGATGACGATGGACTTGTTGGAATTAAATGCCCGTACAATTCAAACAATTTATGTAAGGCTTACAACTCAGCAGTAGCTAAATATATGGGAGGTAATCGAGTAAATTTTATCCTTAAACCGTCATAAATGCTGCTAGATGTGAAGCAGTCGTCACGTCGATCAACACTAACCACAAATTACTTAACTTAGTCCATACCTAAACCTAACACAACCCAAACTAGCCTAACATAACCTAACCTACCAATATCCAACCTAGCCCTATCCTAACAGAGCGTAACCAACTGAAATCGGCATATTTCCGGCGCTTACGTGCTTAATAGGGGTTCAACTACCATATTAATAATCAGGGCACATTTTGAGTCCCAAGATTGCCAAAGTTACAAAAAAAATATTTTTCCGTTTCTCATTTTCGTTATTTTTCTGCCTTTTCCGCTGAGAAAAAAACCATTATGTCTCTACAATGAAAAAAATCAACAAGGCCACTAATCATATTATTTTAGATATCAATATTACTGAACAATCATTCTTCACAATCAATTTTACCTGCTCGTTTTATAAATTGGAATCAGAACAATAGTTGTATAAAAGATGTTTAAACATGCAATAAAACTAATGTTAACTACATTGTTGTTAAATTATTTAGAATAAACAAACTGTTTTGTTAAATTTATTTGTTTTCTTGGTACAGTGTATATTTTGCATATATTAGTTTTTTAACAATTTAAAAGTGATCTTCATACCTTGGATTATGTATAATTAGTACAAAATAAGTTCATTATTTATCACCACACTGCTGCAATGATTTTGCTGCAACTATTACTATTAACTACCTTTTTTGATATAATATTTTTACATTTTTGAGGCCTGCGTAGGTACAGAGGCAAGAATCCTTTCTCTGTAAAACCAATGAATACACATCTACAAAAAGCGAAAAGCCAATGATAGACATTTTTGTAATTTTGCTATTGTGGCGTGGCTACCGCTAGGTTGAGCTTGTTGCATGGCAGCCTAGAGTGAGAGGGAAGATTGCAAGTTTCTACGAGAACGAGAGAGAAAGCAAACCAGCGCTGCTTATTGGCAGCCGCGCTAAGCTCTTTTCGTTTGCTACAGGAAGTTGCTTATCTCTTTTCCCTTCTCATAGAGCTGTATGCTGTATTCATTGGTAAAACTAGCAATGACCACAATCAGCCCCAAGAGGACGGCTTTTCAATTCGCCTGAGCTTACTTGTCTTTCTTCATTGTACTGGAAATAGACTTCTGGCCTGCGTCGGTAAGAAGGTATCACTACTAAATGCATTGTGGACTTTCCAGTAGTGACTTGGCGGTTAGGGAAACGGCTACTTTACAGTGATCAAATCTAAGACATATTGACTACGTTCCATACATCAATACATTAATGTGATTATGATATAGTCAATAAAATGTATACTTTCTCGAGAAGTAATAAATAGGCCTACTGGACCTAGTAACCATTTTAAGCTTGGCACCTGAGGGGGGGTCCAGACCCCCTGGTTACGTCCCTGTTACCAAATAAAGAAAATATATCACTGATTTATAAATAACAATAAACTTTTCTTCATATGTACTAAGCTACTCATTATTTAACTATTTTTTTCCTTTCATATATCTTTAAATGTGCTTTGAGTTTTTTTCTTCTTTCAGTGAGATAAATCCATGTCTTATAAAAATAATAATAAAACAAATTATTACTGGCTTATATAATTAAATACTAAACACAATTTATTACAAATTAATATTTTAAATGCATTTTTTCTCCAAAACTATATAAGCCTAACATGTTGGGATTATGGTATACTTTTATTCTTTATTATTGTTTAAATATTAACAAATAACAATTATGTATTGATAATTATTGGTTTTAATTGGCCATTAATTTTATTTGTTTTAAAAATATCAGACAGTGAATTTAATTTTAGTTTTAAAAGATTACATCTTTTCTTGAGCTATCCAAACAATGTAAAATCTGGCCTTGTAAGCTTTTTGGATTTAATATCAAACATAAAAAATGACAATGCAGATATTATATGGACAAACACAAAAGTACTGCAGTCTATATTAGCTCGTTAAGTTTAATGAGTTTTATTTCATTTATTTGTTAAATATTTTAGTTACAGATATTGTTAAAGCTATTGTAATATAGCAAAAAGATAAAAATAATTGATCCGATCATTTCCCAGAATCAACAAAAACATTCTTGTTATAATGAATTAGAGTAGCTATAAAAGATTACACCTAAAATAACAGTACTCATCCATTCTTCTTCTTAAATAGTACTAGTTGTTATCTGTGCTTTAATAATAATAATGTTTAGATTTTATTATTACTAAATGATATTAAATTTCAATAAGCATTACTTAGCCTTTTTCAAAAACGTTCATTTTATTGTTTTTATTTATTAATACCTGATGATTAATTTAATAAATAAATTAAATAAATCCATTAAAATACCACTGAAACTTTAAAGGCCAGTGGGGTGGAGTCCCACTATCAGATGCGAATAAACACATTCTTGAAACGTTCCTTTGGAAAATTACATAACTTCCCAAAGTTTCATAACAATCAGATTAATGGTGTTGTAATGCAAAAAGGACAGACATACGTTCATTCATTTTTATGTATATTACTGATTTACAAAATACTTCTAAAAAATGTTCTTGAGCATAAGTTAGTTCAACAAATACTAATGCCTTAGTATTGCTTTGGTAAAGATTGGTACCAATACCTTTTTACCAGTGAAATCTAGTAACACATGGAATGTAAACTATATATCACATGATGTCATTAGTCTACATTTAAAGGTGGTCTCATATATAAGAATTAAAGTACAGCAAGACCTTGAAAATTCGGCACTTGATAGTCTGGAATACCCAATAGTCCGGCACGTCTGAGATTTCAACATCAGAATTTATGTATATTACATATAGCAGTCGGGAACGAGTAATACACGTTCGAAGCAAGTTGAAAATGACGAATGTGCAAAAACAACTGCCCGAGGTGGTCGCTTCCGAGTACAGTGGCATACGAGAAGCGAGTACAGTACATACTCAGACAAACTCTGAGTCGATCGGTAATTAATGCTTGTGCTTCCCTTCAGCTTAAAACCGCATGACGCTGGTTGCTATCACCACTGTTGGCTGTCACTCTGCCTAAATAGTGGAACTCAATTTGTCATTTTGACTGTGTCTTTGATGTTTGACATTCTTTCTTCGTCGAACATCTGCAGACAATTTGCATGTTAGGCCACATATAGAAGACAAGAAAGCCTGTGATTAAAATCTGTATAGCAAATTAATTATTGAAATTGTTAAACACATTAGTATAGTACACAAGTTTTGGTTTCTATATTTTTAAAAGCAATTCGTATATGTCTACTATTCTGAATTGGTAATAAAATATACCTATAGCAATGTTTTCAAAATATATTCTGATTGTTATTTATTTTTCCATGTTTTACCACTGTTTTTCAATGAACCTTGAAAATCTGGAAATTTTGATAATCTGGAACAGACGAATACCCGAGCGTGCCGGATTATCAAGGTCTTACTGTAGTACCATCTGTTAAGTGTACTTTCACATAGAACATGTACCAAAATAAAAATATATCTAGGCATATACTATAATTGTATAGAAAATAAAACGCCTAATGTGCCAGTTTGTACTACTCCTGGTTGCTATGCTTTCAAAAATAGCGAAACTCATATTTACTGTATTACTGATTCAATCTACACGTCTAGATAGATTCTACTATTTAATATGTTGTTATAAGAAGAATAGGAATAAATTTCAAGAATATTACAAGAAAATTATAAGATCTCATTAACGGTAATAATATAGTTATATGGGAATATAGTAAAAGCAATTAGGTTAAGGTGGCCTCCTAACAAAATAAATTTAAGAGAAAAATGAACTGACAACAAAACATATGGGGAAGAAAAAGAGGACATGAAAGAGATGGATTAAGGAAGTAGATGAGGACTATAGAGATATTGAACTGGAAGATGGCTGATAGAAACAAAGATGATACAAAATGTCAGAGAGGCGTCTAATGAGTAATTACTCGAGAACCATATTGAGTTCTACAAAAACATACACTTTCTCTCAAGCCAAAAATCAGGAATCAAGACTAACCAAAGCCCTAAAGTAACTAATGAATCAACCGCTCCACCACTAACGGATGCCACTGCCCTACTGTTCATCCAGCAATCTGTAAGAGTTGACACCAGCTCCCCAGCCTCTACACCTAATAAAATCCAAGTGCAAGCCGATGTTCACAGATCTAACGTTTTTTTAGATTAGAAAAAAAATCACAATAAAACTACTAGCAGCACAATAAATAATAACACCCCGAAAAACACAAAACAACAACTTATAATTCTATACCAGAACATAGATGGAATTCGTAAAAAAACCAACAGATTAGCTCATCTCTTGGAAATCCATAAATCTCACATACTAATTATTACCAAACATGGGCTTGCCGAAGATTATCTTACGAACACCCGAATACCAGGGTATAACCTAGTTGGTGGATACTCCAGGACTGCCTGTAGAAAAGGAGGTGTGGCAATTTTCTACTGTGAAACTCTTGGAATTAACATTGACAACCTATCGACCAATCAAGACATCCCCTTGGACATTACATGTGAGTCTCATGTAATCCATCTGACCATAGGGAAAACCACAATGTATATCATAGGAGTATACAGATCTCCAAGTGGAAACCTTAACAATGCCCTCGACATCCTCTCTGACACCCTGGACTTGATTCCAACATGGAAAAAAACAACCATAATCATGGGAGACATTAACGTAGACAGTTTAAAGTTAGATTATAAAAAACAAAAACTTGAAGACATGCTCGCCAGGCACAACATACATAGACTAAATCTCCCACTCACAAGAATTACTAGTCACTCCAAGACCTCAATCGATCTTATATGCTCAAACCTCAAACCATGTGAACTAACAACTTAAGTCATCAGCAACGGCCTGTCAGACCACACTGCTCAGCTCTGCACAGTCGATTTGCAAAACAAAAAACCCCCACCCCCCTCATCATCACGTTGACAATTCACTACAGACAACCTGAACAACCTCAAATACACGCTAAGTTTAGAAACATGGCGCAAACAGTTTATGAATGCCATAGTGTCAATGAAGACTACAACAACTTTAACCTCATTCTCAACAATGCCCTCAACGCAACATGTCCAAAAAAAATACCACCCTAAACCAAAATCTAGATTCAAAGCCATAGATGCCGAATCTCAGCTACTTGAAGAAGGCTTCCTTCAAGCTCTTGAGGAAAGAATCTCTGGGAAGGAAGAAGACAAAGCACAAACAGCCGCTATGAAAAAAGACTATGATCTCTACTTAAAGAAGCTTAGGAAAAAATCAACATCTCAGTACATAAACGATTCTGAAAACAAGCAAAAAGCGGTGTGGGAAGTAATCAATTATGAAAGATACAATAACAAAAGTAAGATTGAACCACTAAAACTGCATATAAACAACATGTTAATTGAAGACCCCCATATTGTCGCTGAACACCTTAACAAACACTTCATCTCAGTAGCTGAAAATGCTGTAAAAACCACGTAACACCGCCAACTGACAACCAGGCCAGATTATGGGAACATTCCAGAACTAATTCTCTACCCCACCTCACCAGCAGAATTGCTAAAAACATTCTCATCCATTAAGTCCAAACCCTCAGCAGGTGTAGATGAATTCTAATCATCAATCTTAAAACTCTGTAAAGAAGAAAAAACTCCTCCCCTGACCCATATAATTAACCTGTCTTTTTCTGAGGGTATTTTCCCAGATAAAATCAAAACTGCTAAAGTTTACCCGAAATTCAAATAAAGGCAACACTACATCAGTCAAAAACTACGGACCCTTTTCCATCCTCTCAACATTTTCTAAAATAATTCAATTCTCCATGTTAAAAAGACTTATGGAGCACCTGACAAACTATAACATACTAACAAGTCAGCAACATGGGTTCCTCAGAGGAAAATCTACCACCACTGCCATAGCACAACTAACAGAGCACAAAATAGACGAACTGGAAGATGGGTCAACTGTAACTGCTCTATTGTTGGATTTTAGCAAGGCCTTTGATTGCCTTAGCCATAAACTACTTGTTAAAAAGACAGAAAGTATGGGAATTAGAAGCACCTCTAAGCAATGGCTGTCTAGCTACCTAACAAACCATAAACAACAGGTTGAGGTAACTATAAAAAGAAACAATCTAATATCAAGAGTTATATCAACTCCACTCATTTTAAGAAGAGGTGTGCCTCAAGGATCAGTCGGACCAATTCTTTTCATCCTCATGACTAATGATCTTTCAAGATACCTTCAAGACTTTGCCCAGACTACACTTTACGCTGACGATACATTCCTGCTTATCGCCAAGAAAGATCCATTCATCAATGAAGTTGACTCTCTACATGTAGCTCTAAACATATGTAGCTCTAAACATGGCCAAACAATATTGTCAGCAAAATGACCTAATTTTAAATGAGAACAAAACCCAACAACTGATTTGGACTGGAAGAAGATCTTATGAGCCCCAAGGACTACCTGATATAACATTAGACACTGAAGCCAAATAGAGTTGGAATCACCATTGACAAGAGATTATCCTGGGTTCCCCATAATGACAGGCTTTGCAGCAATCTCAACTCCAGCTTGTATGCACTCAAGCGAATAAACAGCGCATGTGACCTGCACACAACAAAAAACTGCTTATTTTTCCATCTTCGAATCCCACCTTCGCTATGGACTAATCACGTGGGGCAACTCTTCTGAGCATAACCAACAGAGAGTGCTGGTACTACAAAAAAAAAGCAATAAGAACGCTGGCTGGACTGAAACCACAACACTCCGTGAACGCTATCAGGCCTTCAAAGAACAAAACATACTTACTGTTGTATCCCTATAGATAATGGAAACAATATGCTTCACAATATTATGCAAGCCTGATCATCTTGGGGAAACCCACTCATAACACACAAGACATGCTAATGATTTTGCTCTCCCCGCTCATCATATAACTCTTTTCGAAAAAAAACCCACCTACATGGGAAGCAAATTGTTCAACCTCCTCCAGGACTACCTGAAGAGACTAAAAGATGACAAACAATTCAAGATCAAATTGAAAACCTGGCTTCTACAGCAAACATACAAGATAGAAGAATTCCTTACCTGGAGAATCACCGGACCATACATTTAATTATAATAATTGTTTATTCATTCTATATCCATTATATTGTGACACTGCTGTGTACTCCATGTATAAGAATAAAGACATTTTGACTTTGACTACTGCAGTAGTTTGTTTGTGTACAATGGTCAAAAAGATGGAATAGGGCTTACCAGTTATGAGCGGATTGCAAGGAGTAAGTCCTGCTCGTTGCAAACATGCCGGACAGATATCATTGGAGACACAGGTAACATGACAGCCTGTGTGACATACACGGCACTCTCTTAACTCTCCTACAAACATTACACAAGTTAATTAAAAACATTGTTCAATAATGATAAAGTTAGCAATCAACTAACTAATATCAATACAATAAGATAGGAATAATGTCTTTAAGGGTCCAAAAGGAGTAACATTTTACCTCATTACTTGAAGCCATGTTGAAGTCAATTCGATAAAATGATAATGAATTGTTTTGTCCTTTTAACTTTGTTATTGATTCATCAGCCAAATCAGTTTCTTTTATCTACATAACAAATTCACTTCAGTCATTTTGCTTATGGTCCCCATATATACTTCATTTGTTCTTTGATAGTGTGTTTTTGTACAAAGCTGATTTAAAAATACAATTAAATACCCCATTTTTGTAACCTTCAGTCTCATAAGCCATGCTGAACATGCAAAGACATCGCTACTGCAGTATGATGTACTTTAAACATAAAGATACAGTCCAATAATATTTGCTACTATTGATTGAATAACGATGTATTTCGATCCACAGTAACTTGAATAAATAGATTGTAGGTATCACGGCAAGGATGCTCAGAAACTACGTGGGGGAGTTTCCATTAACTAGGATAATTAGAACAAGTAGTTTGAGTTTATTTGTTACTCTACTGGACTGCCACTTCGCCTGTAAGATTCCATGCTAGATGCAAGTGATATCTACTATTTGTTCTCAGTTACTTTGCTTCAATCTTGCTAGTTATTTTAAAACTATTTAATACTCTTTACTGTCATTAATACTCTTTATTGTCAATTTTACATTGCGATAGACAGTGTCAAAGAAATACAATAGTACAATGTAATTTATACTAAAATAGTACAAAATATGTGTCAATTTAAAACATAACATAATAATAATAAAAAGGATAAGTATTGAATAAACAATAAATGAATAAATGATGTGATAAATAGTAATACTGGGTGTTTCAAAATGAATAGCGGGGTTTTAAAGTGTTATAATATTTATTACATCAAACTTACAGCCACAAGTGATATATCAAACAAAAGAGGAACTCAAACAGTTTTACATAATAGCCTACAAGTGTTCAATGTGAGCACCATTCGTTACTCGGCACACGTCAAGACGATATGCGAGTTCTTCCCAAACTTTGGTTAGTGTCTCATTAGTAATTGCCGCAACAGCTGTTTCAATCCTGTTCCTTAATTCGGGAAGGTTGGCTGGCATTGGAGGCACATACACTCGATCCTTAATAAGCCCCCAAAGATAGAAATCACACGGCGTTAGGTCGGGTGACCGTGGAGGCCATGGATAACAAGCGCAATCATTAGGCCCCTTACGGCCAATCCAGCGTTCGGGTACTGTGAGGTTAAGCCAATCGCGTACCTCGTTATGCCAGTGAGGCGGCGCACCATCTTGCTGAAAGACGAAGTTCTCTGGTTCATCCTGTGTCAGTTGAGGGAAGAGCCATACCTGTAGAGTATCCAGATAAGAGGGACCAGTTACAGTTGCTTCACCAAAAAAGAAAGGACCATAAACTTTCTTTCGGGATATGGCACAAAAAACATTCAATTTAGGGGAGTCTCGTTACACTTGTTCCATCATGCGGGGTTTTTCTGAACCCCAAATCCGAACATTATGGGTGTTTACTTGACCACTAAGGTGGAAGGTCGATTCATCACTGAATACGACAAGATCCAGAAAATTTTCATTGTCATTCAACAACATGTCGTTAGCAAAGTTGGCACGTAAAACATGGTCGGTAGGGTTCAGAGCCTATAACAACTGCAAACGATAAGGACGTAGTTGCAAGCGTCGCCGCAAAACTCTCCAAACAGTCGTCACAGGAATTGCTAATTCACGACTAGCCTTCCGAACGGATTTCATAGGGCTACGCGTGAACGAATTACGCACTTGCTCAACGCTCTCTTCACTAGTTCTTGGTCGTCCCGTACTCTTGCCTTTACAAAGGCAGCCAGTGTCTTCAAACTGATGATACCATCTACGAATATTGTTATCACCTGGAGGATCACAACCGAACTTAATCCGGAACGCACGTTGCACAGTAACAACAGATTCCGTCTTTGCAAACTGTAAAACACAAAACGCTTTCTGATCTTTAGTCGCCATCTTTGCTACTAGCGCTTTCTATCGGATTGCGGCGGAAACATTCCGCACTGATGCCAACAAACAAAACTGTTTGAGTTTCTCTTTCATTTGATATATCCCTTGTGGCTGTAAGTTTGATGTAATAAATATTATAACACACTAAAACCCCGCTATTCATTTTGAAACAACCGGTATATTAACTATAACTAAGAAAAAATGTCTAAGTCTGTGTCTAAAAAAGATTAAAATTTATATTCTAAGAATTCATTAATTGAAACACTTAATTTGTAAATATTTATGGCTGACTATTGGTTTTTTTTTTCAATCTAGAAGTGGGTGTGACAATATGTTTTGCTCTTCTAATGTCATAATCATGAATTTTGTCAAAACAAATAAAATCATGTTGGTTTTCCTTTACTTACATTAGATTTTGAAATACATAACAATGCAAGGAACAATGAAAAAGTCTTTTTTATTTTAAAACTGCTACATACCTGGCTTAAGGCAAGCAAAACAAAGGCCATCACTGTCACTCTGCGGAGTTGTGCAGTCCCTACTCCCGTCCTCACCTTCCCCATCCTCCTCGTGACCTGGCTCTTTCAGCCGACTCCTTTTCTGCAACTGTACAGAATATCAATATGAACAGCAATAGACAAAAGTCATCTAAATACTTTCAAGTTAACTCTTGACAGATTATATTTCTATTAAATTCTATATTATTTGTTATAAAAAAAAAAAAAAACAACAAACTCGAACATAACAATAGCCTACATTTTTTAAATAAAATTGTGTTGTAAAAAAAAACTTAAAAGTACCATTTTAAAATTATTCAAGAAAAATCAGTATATTCATTTGCAACCAAATTTGGCACACTTTGGCTACATTGGAATTCTTTACAAAAATCTGTTAAAACCCCTAACTGTTTAGAGTTTAAAATTATCATTTAAAATTGTTGATTGTTTATCTTTCTTTCCAAATTTATAAATGGTCAATTACATTTTATTATAGTGGTGATAATTTGATCAAAACTACATTTTGTTATCATGCTACACAAAAAATAAAGTCATTTTTCATATTTAATTTTTATTTTACAAGGCTTGCAAATTATATAAAAAAAAAAAAAAAAAAAAACAGTCCAAAAGTGTGGGATTTTTACCATTGTTAAAAATAGGAATAAGAAAAAAGCTAAAATAAATGGGTTTCATAACCTTTAATTTCACAAATACAAAACAGATATTGCATAAAATTAGCTACGTAAATACAAAGAAAAAATAATGATTGGAAAACTGATTATTAGTAAAGGAGAAAAAACTATAAAATACAGTAAAATAGAAAGAATTTACTATATCCTTCATAAGGTTTCAATTGTTAATATACTTCTTTCTGAACAGATATTATCCACAATAAAATATTCTTTAAAGGTCAATAAAGATGACATTTTGAATCTGTGACAAGTTGGAATGCATGTACATACCACAGTCAGGTCCCATTGGTCATTGTTACACAAGTTTTGTTGAACACTACTTTTTCTTCTTCTCCTTTCACTCTTTTTCTTGATTACCCTACCATATACTTCTTTAGTTACCAGACCTGAAACCATAAGAGAGCAAAATTAATTAAGAGTAAATAAACTTTTAAAAGCCGAAATTTAATATACAAATTTTTTTCACATATCAATCAAAACCCACATAGAAAAATGGCTAGACGTAGTTAACAAACTAATACTAATTTGTAGGGAATTCCTGAACACCTGTACCCCTTTAAGGAGTAATGATGTCTTGGAACGTCATGAAATCACGAGCCTACAGGAATAATATTTTGAGCACAAAAATTACGTTATGAAGTCAAAAATTAAAATAGTAACTTTTGTTTGCATTTTAACCAGTTTTATCGTAAGGTACTAAAAGTAGTACAATTTTAAAAATAACTCAAGGAAAAAACAATTAACTAACAATTTAAAATTTTTTATTATATGAAATATTTGAAAACAGGGATAACGCATAATGCTGCATTGCTCGTATTATGTGTATCTTCGCTATTTAGCATTAATTGTAGAGTTGTAGCACCACTTTTGAAGTTTCTGTAGAGGGCGGGGAAATGCCGGGCAGTTAGGCTTAGCGGATTTTTATCGTCGCTCAGTGCACCTGCGTGCGTCATGGCCTTTATCTCTCTTGTTTGATAATGGCATTCAAAGGTTCAGTTTGAATTCCAAAAATGCAATTTTGCTGTTGTTGTGGCTTTTGTACATTTGGAATGCATTCAACATTGTGAAATCTCACAAATGAAAAAATGTTTTCAATACCATGTTGTAGTATTTTCTTGTTACATATTTGAAAAATATTATCATGTCTGTTCTGTATATGGCACCCATGTTCTTATCGTATTTGTGAGACCCATCCCCACCAAACTGGAAGTCGTGCTGTACCGAGGAGGGTTCAAGACCAGAGAATAGGTCACGGGCGGCAGTCGGAGGGTTAAATCACAACTCGGCAGCTGAGCAAAAAAACTATTTATTACAAAAGAATAATTATTATTTTAAAAAATCCTGGCAAAAGGCCACAAACTCAGAAATTACACAATAGCAAGAAATACAAATTTCAATTTCAAAATTCCTTTATTCATATAATATACAGTTGTACATAGAATAGTGTCACTAATCCTATAACAATACAAACACAATACACAAACACAAAACAATAATTACTAAACAAATACAAAAATTACGCCGGAATCCCTGAGTAGCTCCGAATTAAAAGAAAAGTAAAAACGTTGTTTAACCCCCTTTTGGTAAAAATTTAAAAATTAAGAAAATATAAATTGAATATAGCATGGTACCTGTTTATAATACACAAACAACTTAATAACTAGGCCTAAACAAAAAAATAAATACTTAAATCATGCCCTATATGTAAATCATTTCTAACAAATAAATAAATCTCTAAAAACATTAACAACCATAAAATCTAAACAAATTTAACAAGACGCAATATTAAGAATAATACATTTTTTCAAAAAAATAGAACTTTTTTTTAAAGAAAAATATATGGCAAAAACATTTCAAACAAAACTACTTCATGGCTGTATGAAATATAAAGTTTATATCCATTTTTCCTTAGCACTTTTTCTTCTTTGGTCTAAGCCTATATTTAAAAAATGTTCATCCCCCACAGCTCAGCCGCCGGGAATAAAATAGAACGCACTGACCTGAGGACTGAAGACTCCCATAAGCTGTAATGAGGGAAGCGGATGCTCAAATTGGCTCTATAACATGGTCCCCAGGCCAGTCTAGCACAGTAACATGGTCCCCAGGCCAGGCTAGCACAGTAGAAATGGCAGACGGACAGCAGGCTGAGAGTCAAACGTCCAAACTCAAGGACCCTGGAGTAAAATTGTCTCTCTAGCCTATCATAGTGAAGTTAACAGGTAGATGGAAACTAACCACAAAACCCCAGGCGAACCGTCAAAACGGTGAACCGAAGGCCAGAACGACAGAACAGACCAAGGCTTGAGCCAACGGTCACGAAAGTAACAAGTCAACAGCGCAGGAGCATTCTCAGGCAGCCTGGCAAACCAAAACGAAGAGTAACCAACATGTATCTGTCAAAAGACCCGGTATATTTGATAGCAGACTTAAGTTTTTGTTGTCGTTTTTCTACAGTTGGTTACTGATAACATAGCTGACTCGGCGAGAAGGCCAATAAGCCTGTGAACGCAGTTGTCTTGAATGACACCTCCTACGGACAAAGCCCCGCCCAGGTCTTAATTAATAATACTTTCCAGAAATTTATTTCCTTAATTCTGGAGACAGTTATACTTGTTCTAAAGCAATAAAAATTTGTTTGCTAAAAACATACATATGACGTTCCAGAACCTCACTTCTCCTTTGAGCCTGTATCAGACATGACGTTCCAGAACGTCATTACTCTTTTTACATGCATTATTCCATACTCCTGAAAGAGTTAAACAAGAAATTTGGCCACAGTCAGGCCTTGGACTTATTATTAAACCACTAAAAAGATTTAGTCAATATTTGTTAATTATTTGAAACTTTTTCTGCGAAAATTATGAAAGAGGAAGTTATTTTTACTTTTCCTTAGCCAAAAAGGTTTGTTTACTTCCTCCAAGACTACAAAATTAATCTTCACAAAACTCATTATGTAATTATAAATAATGATTGTGTGTCTCATAATTTCAGTTTTCAGTTAAGACAAAATAAGTGGGTCCAACTGCCTTAAATATATTTCATATTAGCCAAAACCAACTTATTAATACAACTTGGTAGTTTACTTAAATAAAATTTATCTTGAGTCTTAAAAAAAAAAAAAAAAAACGTATAGAATGTGATCCTTTGTAGCATTTAGTATTTATCCTTAGAATAACTGGGGTAGTGGAGATATTTTTGAGAATAAATGAATAAGTGAAATTAAAAGTAATGAACTTAAATATCAAGGGTAACTATTGGTAAGAAAATGAGCTGGAAAGAAAAGCTTATAAATAATCTGAAATAAAAAATTAACTTGAATTATTTTATAGAATTAGTTTTGTTGAAAGTTAATTAATAATTAAATATTTGCTTTTATTGAATTAAATAATAAATATTATTAACATAATCATAAAATTAACACACTCACCGTGGCTGGTCCCCATGGTTCCAGCCAGCAGCGCGGAAGCGGACATAGTTGTCCTTAGGTGCTCAGTGTGGTTTAGCCACTCATGGTAAGGTTGAGGTAAGTGATGTCACATTGTCTATGGGACAGTCAGGAGTCTCGCTATATGGTTGTTTCATGATTTCACAGTGGCTGGTCTAAAATTACTGTTTCCATAATAAGAAATGTAGTTTCATGTACTGATTGCTAGTTATGTAACACGAGTCACTTCTTTTCCCAGTAAATATGCATTGAAACTAACTTAAATTTGAAAAATTTTAGCCGCCTTTAAATGTTATTTCTTAAGTATAACATTGTTTCAGGTACAACCCCATTCCTTTATGTGTAAAATTTAAAAAATCCAAATTACACATATCACAAAAAATTTAATAATATGATATGCATAATCCCTTATATTTCCTGTAACAAAATTATATAAAATATAAGTCCTTACAGCTGGACAACTATTTTTAAACAAAGGCTGAGTAAAGTCCATAAACAGTTTGTTGTATAGAAAAAAAATATAGCTGTCTCTTTGAGGAATAAATTACACGTTGTAGGGTCGTTGGTGCTATGCAAGGTGCACAAATCTTTATTACTTTCTCATGCACACTATGACTCTCATACTAGCTAAATCCACTTTGAGTTAAAAACTTAGTACTTAGGGCCAATTTTACACATAATTAATTTTGATAGATTTAGTTAATCTTAGGAACAAAACTATCAATTTACTAAAAATAATTTGAAGTTAGGTTAAAGGGCACTAGGCCAGGAATTAGTATATTGGAGAGATAGGATATAAGCAAACTTACCTTAGAAGACAAGTTCACTAACACCACAGTAGTAGAAACATACACAAAAGAATCACATAATCACACGAATTTTCAGTGCCCCTGGCACTTTCTTCAGGTGACCCCCCCCCCTCTCTCTCTCTCTCTCTCTCTCTCTCTCTCTCTCTCGCACTCGCTCTCTACTCACCTGAAGAAAGTGCCAGTGGTACTGAAAATTCGAGTGATTATGTGATTCTTTAGTGTATGTTACTACTACTCTGGTGTTAATGAACTTGCATTCTAAGGTAAGTTTGCTGATGTCCTATCTCTCCAATATACTAAAAATAATTTGTAACCACCTTACCTAAAGCAAGAGCAAAATCAATTTTCTTCGTCTCAGATTCTGGTTGCTGTGATAATAATGAGTCGAGTGATTCTTCTGAAAAACTACTTAGGCCACTGAAACATGCATCAAATAAAGAATTAAAGATAACAGTTATAATTACAATTACTTTACTACTAACAGTAGTTTGAGTTTAAAATATCTCACCTAAAACAACAGTCAACTATCAAGAAAGAAAAAAAATGACATCCTCTTATTTGAGAAGTAGTATGCCTCTTGGTTAGCACTCCTGCTTCCAATGCAGAAAGTCATGGGTTCAATTACAGCGAGGTCTAATTAATAATCTGTCAAAGGGGTTTGGACCGTTGTTCCTTAACACATTGAGTGCGGGTCACACACCCGCGGGTGATAGCAGTGCTTGCGCAAGCAGCGGATAAGTCGCCGGCGGTGGACGGATCAATACCGGCTTGTACGCTTCAGTGTCGCCTAGCCCTTTGGCTTAGAAGGGTCGGATTTGCGCCGCATTATAGCCTGTTTCTCGCGTCACTTTTCCTTGTTCTTCGTTCGTGGATCGCGCCATTTTGAGCCAGTTGGCGGGGGTTAGCGTGCCTGCGCGCGCAGCGGCACTGTTGCCGGCGGTTGACGAAGCAATGCTTGTTTGTGGAATTTAGTGTGGTCCAGCCACTTGCCTTATAACGGTCGGATTTGCGCTGCATTGTTGCCTGTGTCTCGCGTCACGTTTCGGTGTTCGCCGTTCGTGGATCGCGCCATTTTGAGCCAGTTCGCTTGCATCGGAGTTTTACCATTTTATTTTTGTGTATAATAGTGAAACATTAGTATCGTGTTGTGTTATATTGTATTGTGATTTGTGTTATATTGTAAATATATTTGTATAGTGCGTTTTATTCTTTTCTGCAATGTTTCAACCAACTCCTGGGCCATCTTCGGCTCCTGACTTTGTCCTGCCGACAGTGATGGTGAAGTTGATGACCCAATCCAACATGAGATGATGGGAAATGCTTCAGATGACTCTGATTCTTATGAATCTGATGATTCTGATATCGGAAATGATACTCATGTATGGCGTATTTCAACTTCAGGAATGCGACCTGTCGCGACTAATTGCGCAGGCGTCTCGCGGCGCGCAATTCAATTCAATTCAATTCAATTCAAGATCTTTATTGTGGACTACAACAATTGTTGCATACAATGCGTCAACATGGTTCATTGTGTTTAAAATATGACTAAAAATAAAATAAAATAAGCATTGATACATACACAAAGGTAACTTTCATACATCCAGCTATACAGCCAGCTCAGGCCGACATAGGTTTTTAACTACTCTCCCAGTGGCCTGTTGCAGTGAACTCTCCCACTGAGTAGAAAGCCTTAGAGACTAAGTAGCGCTTCAGTTTAAATTTTAATTTAACCAGGTCTTCAACATTTTTGAGCGTGTCCGGGAGACTGTTGACAAAAGTAACACCAGCTTGTGAGGGCAAGTGCTCAAATACTGACGTTCGATGTTGGCCAGTTCGATAATTGTTCCTGCCTCTAGTATTGTAAGTGTGTATGTCTCGTCCCCTAGTAGGAGTACATTTTGACAGGCAGTAAGCTGTTGTCTCGAGTATATAGAGGCAGGGTAATGTCAACAATCCCAAATCGATAAATGCAGGTTTACAAGACTCTCTCTGATTTAGATTAGCAATTGCTCGCACTGCTCTCTTCTGGAGCCGAAATAGCCTGGAAAAATCAACATTTGCACAGCCTCCCCAAATGGCTATCCCGTAAGAGAGATGGGAGTAAATGAGCCCATAGTAGGCCATGAGGAGAACTTGAGTTGGGCATATCTTTGAGAGTCTCCTCAAAACGAAGATGCCTGAGGATATTTTAGCACAAGTGTTATCAATGTGATTTCTCCAGGTGAGGCCTGTGTCGAGGTATATCCCAAGGAACTTAACTGAGTCAGCTTCGTCCAAGGGGATATCGTCTACCATGACTGTAGGTCCACATTCAGCATTGTTTGATCTTAAACGGAAATTAATGTAATTTGATTTGGATGCATTAATTTTTAGGTTGTTTTGATTGAAATGCTGAATACAATTATTCAGTTCAATATAGGTTTGCATCTCCAGTGCTTCTTTAGTGGATGATCTAAATAGTAGAGTCGTGTCATCTGCATACTGCACGAGTTTCCCCTGCAGTAGAGATGAGCCTGTGTCATTTACGTACAACAAGAATAACAAGGGGCTTAGAATGGATCCTTGAGGGACGCCATAAGCCAGTTTTTGAGAGGATGAGATTTGATTTGAGACCTTGACAGCCTGGTGTCTATCTGATAAGAATGATCTTATCCACAGCAGGGGAGTTCCTCGAATTCCACATCTTTCTAACTTTTCCAGCAGAATTGCATGGTCCACACAGTCGAATGCCTTTGACAGATCTAGGAAGACACTGAGAACCCGGTCTCTATTCTCAATGCCCTCCACGACCATGTCAATCAGACTGGTGACCGCATCTGAAGTAGATTTCCCCGCTCTGAAACCATATTGATCAGCAGACAGTAGGCTGTGTTTTTCA
This sequence comes from Stictocephala bisonia, assembly GCA_035578905.1. Lineage (NCBI taxonomy): Eukaryota > Metazoa > Arthropoda > Insecta > Hemiptera > Membracidae > Stictocephala > Stictocephala bisonia. The sequence goes on along the minus strand of JAQJVL010000175.1, from coordinate 1,086,510 downwards.
ATGAATTTAGAGAGTTGATTTAGAAAAAGTTTTTCAAAAATTTTGCTAAACGTAGGGAGAATTGAAACAGGGCGGTAATTGTTGATAATTTGCAAATCGTCTTTCTTATGGATAGGTATTACTGTAGCAGATTTTAAAACAGATGGGAAAACTCCGGTTGCAAGGGATTTATTTATCACCAAGGTGAGTGGGGTGAGAATGTGCTTGTAGCACTTCTTTAGGAGCCAAGTTGACATCCAGCTAGAGTCCGGGGTTTTCTTAGATGGTAGTTGTTCAATGCATTGTTCGACCTCCATCTCTGTGACAGGGGCCAGAAACATGGATCCTACCAGACTTTGACTGTTAGAATGGCTTGCTGAACCTTTGGACATAGACTGTTCTTGGTTTGCAACCGTGGAAAAAAAATTGTTGAACTGGTTTGCGACCTCTTTTGGATCTTTAACCAGTTTTCCATTAACCTTTAACTGAATTCCTTGGGAGTTAATTGAATTACCTTTGTTATTGATGATTTTCCATGCTGTTTTGGCTAAGTTGTTAGATTGTTTTAAAGTTTTTGCAATATCATAAGCTTTAGCAGCTTTGATAACTTTTCGGTAGACTTTTTTGTATTGTTTAACATGGGATTTAAAGACTATATCTTCCGATCCTCTGTAAATTTCAGTGAGAAATTTGAGCCTTTCTCTTGAAACCAAGATGCCTGGTGTGATCCAGGTGTTAGGTTTTGGTTTGAAAGACTTTTTTACTGTTATAAGGGGGCAAGATATGTCTAAATTGTACAAAAAGAGTTTATTGAAAGTTGTGAACATTTCGTTTGGAGTGTTACAGAGGTGTAAATTCCAGTTCTCTTTGGAGAGGGATCTGTTTAACATGTAAATGTTTGAGGGACGCAGAGCTCTTATTTTTGAGATGGAGGGTTGTTCTTTTTCTGGTAGGCAGTCCGTTAGTATGGCCTCCTGTGCGTAGTGATCAGAGATGGAGGTTTTTACAACAGAAACATAGGTATTTGTTGATACATTACAGATTACATTGTCAATTGCAGTTTTTGAAGTCGCTGTTACTCTTGTGGGAGAGTTCACTGACCATTTTAGTCCAAATGAACTCAGCGTGTCTCTGAACCGCTGTGTCTTTCTGTCCATTATGTCCAAAACATCAATGTTGAAGTCCCCCATAATAATGAAATTTTCTTTTTTATTGCACAGAAGGTGCAGTAGGGATTCAAACTGACGAAAGAAGTTGTCTGTATTGCCACTAGGAGAGCGATAAAGTGCAATCAAGTTTAATTTTGAGTTTAGTGAATTTAGTCTAATTGATGCTATTTCAAAATCTAATTCCGTAGGGGTAAAGTTGTTCAAAGGTTCGGAAATTAAATTTTGCTTGCTAAAAATGGCCACCCCTCCACCTTCACAGATTTCTCTGCAGTACCAATTTACTAATTTGAAATTTTGAATTTTAAACTGACAGATGGTTGCTTGACAATATCCTGTCTCACTAACCATGAGTATGTCTGGCTTCATTTCTTCACAAAGTAAGGATAGCTCGTCCTCTTTGTTGGTAGCCCTTTGGGCATTTTGATGAACCAGAACAACTGAATTTGTTTTTTGAGAATATTGAATTTTGGTTGGTGGAGATGGCTTTACATAATTTACCTTTGACTGTCGGCTAGAACTGGCTGGTCCAAAAAATGAACCCTTTTGTCATCACAATAAAAGGCAGTGTTTCCATTCTTGGGACTGTCTTTGCTTGGAACTGCCTTGTCGTTCTCTTGGTCTCTGCAGTTGGGATGTTTCTTCAGTGCCTCTGCGAAGTTGGCATAGGGCAGAGTCCTTGGAGTACAGCCTGAAGAAGTCCCCTCATCAGTCCGGATTAGTACTGCCTGGTTGAGGTCCGGATAAGAGGGGGGCGTCTGCTTTACTGGTGTCTTGTGCAGAAGCTTGGCAGCCTGGTCAATAATGAGACGAGCCCATATCTCTTTTCCAGTATGTCGAAGGTGCATGCCATGGGAGGTGAAATCTTTACGTCTTATGCCCCTTACATCAACCAGACCCACACCTTTGTAACGGCAGCAAAGTTCAGCTATATAGTGGTTTATAAGACGAATGGAATGGTTTATAGGACTGTTAGGAGCAACATCATACCGTAAAGGCAAAGTTGATACTATAACCTTGCTGGACGTTAGCAGGTTTTGGATTGTGGGCTCCAGGTGCTTGTAGATGTTTCCAGCCATTCCTGATGCAACGTCATTGGCGCCTGCAATCAAAACGTGTAGATCAGCTGCTAGGTTGGTGTTGGGGGAGGGAGCAATATCCACCAGACGGGCCCCTGGCTTGCATGTCCCACTAACCGTTGTACCAGGCTCTAAAAGTCCTCCAACCATACTAGCTAGATGACGTGCGTGACTATCTCCCCAGATGTTGATGTTGCTTGCCGTAAGCTTAATTTTTTTTGGAGGGGTGTTTTGTTCCGCTGGATGGGGGATATTGACTTTTGATTTTGTCTTAATTGGTTTTTCTGGTAGCTGCATTTTCTGCTTCTTCTTTTGCCTTCTCCTCTTCTTCCTTCTCACCTCAGTAAAGTCGGTATCTTCTTCATCAGTAGGACTTAGTTGAAGTAGAGGGTTGAATGAGTTCTGTTGATATATTTCTTGAGAAGGAGGCGAGCTTAAGGTAGAAGGGGATTCTTGATGGGAGGCCTCTAGGTGTTTGATTTGTTCCTCCAAGCATCGTATGGAATTTATCATTTTGTCCGTCTCCTCTTTAAGAATGCTGCAGTTCTTACATGGTTGTTTTAACATAGCTACCTCTTCTTCTAATCGTTCTGCTCGGTCCTGAGTTGTTTTCAACAGTTTTTCAAGTTCTATTATTTTTTTACTTTCCAATTCTATTTCCAGTGACTTTTGTTGTATCGAGTTGTCAGTGCTCCCATTTTGCATGGTAAAAATCTGATCTGTATATTGAAGAAGCCGGGCGTCGTTTTCAATTGCATGGTCCGTCACATCTCTTAATTGCTTACGGATCTCTTCAATTTCAATCTTCAAATTTGAGTTTTCATGTTCCAATTCTATTGAGGTTGAAGATTTTGGACAGTCTGCATTAATTGAATTTTGCGGTGTAGAGTGAACTGGAATATTTTGTGTGGTACTGGGCCGAGTGGAGGGGGCTATGGTAGGCGAAGAAAGTGTGATATCCAGATTACTAGGAGATGTTAATTGAGGGAGTCGGGTTTCTTTTACTGTGAGTGAGGAGCAAGGCCTACATTCATTGACCACTGTACTTTTTTTTTCTTGATTGTCTCCTATATAAAAGTCATTGACGTTGTAAGGTAGATTTCTTTTCACTAAATACTCTGATAGTGACTTTTTTGAGCGGAATATAGTGCCCCCAGGAGACATAATCTGTATGTCTATCCTCCCAGCAGTTATTCCTGTTTTCCTCACTACCTCTTTTTTCTTCCATCCTTTAGGCAGATCCTTATTATATGTTAGTCCAGTCATATCTGAGTGTCAATATCCAAATATGTATTTGTAATATCAAACCACACACCAACAACCACTGGTGAACTTAATATAGTAGCCTATAGTTCCCGTTCTGAATGTTTGTTACTCTATGGTAAGTGGGGGGGATTTCCTTAATGTTGTCTGTCTTGTCGTCTGTAGACAACTGATGCAGTGAAGTGATGACATGAGCGTCTGCTGTTAGGTTAAGTTTGCCAGTTAAAGAAAAAAAGTAATGTAGATATTAGTTTTGGCGCAATTCTGTATTAAATCTGGATCTATCTTGCAAATTTTGGAGGTATGAGTGAATTTGAATGAAAAGTATTTAAGAAATTACAAGACAGTTACTTAATTCTTAGTGTTTGTTCAACTCACGATCGTTCTAGGTTATAATGGGCAAGTTTTTAGGTTGCAGTATGTCGGAATTCTAACATTATTTAAAAGTTTATAAAAAATCGCGCATGGGTTTCGTTGCGATGTGCGGCTCCACCGCCGGCGGACGATCACTTCGGAAGCCCCGATCTACCAGAATTGAGGCCATAAACTGGATTTGGTGTATCAACCCTGTTTCCTGACTATATAAGGTATTGTTTTATTACAAAATATTATTTTAGTTTCTGACATGTTTTTAACATATTTTTTCAGCAGCGAATGTGTTAATGTTTCTATACTCTTGTAAAAAAATGCCACTGGGGTAGAAAAAAGATTTCCTTATTAAATTATGTATTTATCAATAAAAATGTCATGTATTAATTATGACCTATTAAAATTATACAATATGTATTTAAAACAAAATGTTTTCCAATCTCACATTTGGAGTGCTCACTTGGAATGTTTGAATCGGTTAACCCATTGTTGATCAAAGACGTAGCCTTCACGTTCCGTGCCCAAGTGGACCGATAAATCAACGATGTGACATTGACATCGTGGCCTGGCTGTGACAGTTGCGTCACTCAGCCCTCGGAGTCAGTGTTATTCTTGTTACAATGCACCCATTTGTTTTGAGGGGCTTGTCTATCCGTCTCCTTATCTTATCCTGTCACTGTTGTCTTGACTATTATTTTGGGGAATTTAGTCCTTACACTCGGACTTATCGTTTTGTTGTGTTAGTGATTTCCAGTAAAATGGAGGATAAATTGTGATCATCCGAATTAGATAGACTACTAATATGGTCAGTGTAATGTTTATGTAATGTAAATAACAACAAAACGTGTAGGATTTGTGAGTGCGCTAGGACGGCAGGGCAGGTGTTCCGAATTTAATTAGGCCCGGCGCGTGCCACGCTAAGCGATCAGCAATGGGTTAACGCGGTGGTTCAATTACAAGATCAATAGTTCCAAAAGTGAAAATATAACTGATTTTCACTTTTGGATTAGAATGTGATTTAAATTGATATAATCCAAAATCAAATGTGGAGATCAGGCAAAAGCCTTAAAAATCTAGTTTCTAAAGCTGATCCCAAATCAGTGAAAGAGTACACAGCAAGATCAGAACCTATGACTTGTTTAGTTTAATAATTAACATTCATCATGATGTTCTTCCGATATTAGCTATACAAAAAAACCAGAAGAGTCTTGGCAATAATAATAAGAAGTATTGATCTAAGAGTTGGATTGCCTCTCTACAAGATTTATCTCCGTTTATAATCACAACAAGTATTCAGATAAATCGTAAAAGAACGAACTTACAAGACCTAAAATTATTGTTCATATGATAATTTTTTAGTTAATTTTCATGATCATCTTTGTCTATTAAGAACACAAATTTTAAATTCATTTTTAACATTATGAAAGACTATCTTACTCTTGTTCCTTGGTTCTAACAGGTACAGGTGAGCTCGGGCGAGGGGCAGCTTGTAACGTGGTCTTCGGTCGTTTACCAGGGAGATTTTGATTTGGAGGTTCCGGCAATGGCCTCTTAACCCCTCTTTGTTCATTTTCTGAAATATAACGTCCCTCATGTTATTAGTTTTACTGTACATGTTAACCCTAGATTTGATGTAATAGTTGTTCCTAAATTGGCAGGATCCATTTATTAAGTTTGTAAGCTTTGTTTGTAAAATCAAAATTAACTACAGTAAAGCATCAATAATTCGGACGTCAAAAATCCAAATTCATTTCTGGCGAAATATTCTTAAAAAATATTCTATATTAAATATTTGTACTAAAAAATAAATATTTTATACCATAAATTAAAGTTTAAACACGACTCAACAGCCCGCAGTGCACAATGACAGGAGTTACTGTATCTTCATCTGAAGCGATGTTCAGTTCACGAATGACCGAGGAAAATGAACGAGTGAACTACTTTGTTTATTATGATTTGAACTAGTTCAATTAAAAGTGAACAACAGAGCTAGGAAGGTAGAAATAATAAATAATGACTGAGTCTTCCGTCAGTTGTAACCTAACCTAAAACTACATTAATGGAACAGAAGTGCTTGTTAGTTCCTACCTAAGGACACTAAAAAGGTGGTTGCACATGCACAGCTATATATACTGGACCAACGAACGAACTGGGTAGAATGAACGAACTATGTTATAATAGGCAGACAAACTACAGTAGTTGTTAATTGTGACTAATATGGCTTCTTTCGAAAAGACGACCACAGTTCTAACAATCGCAACAAAGCTGTAAAGGATTTTTTAAAACCTCTAACTGTGTAATTTACAGTAATATTTTTAGAGCTGTGTATTATAGTGTAATTAGTGGGTTAAAAATTAAGTCTTTAAAAGAAATGTATGTCAATACGGTAGGACATACTACTACTACTTCTACTTAAAAAAAACTTCACTCGCCAGTTGACATGGGCTTACAGGCCTGTGCACCAACTTTATTCAACAAGTGAAGTATCTGACAGTTGGCTAAGTGGGGATTCGAACCTTAGACTGTCCTCTGCAGTCCAAAGCCTTAGCCACTGAGCCACCATGCTGGCCTACACTTAAGTGTTAGAATAATTTAGTAGGTAATTCTGCACTATTACTTAGTCAACTTCAATTCGTTTCATATTTTAATATGATGATATGGTAGTCCTCACTTAGTTAGAAAAATGAAAATCAAGTGTCAGAAAGCCATTGTTCATGTTACAAAGAATTATGAAGGTTTAAGTACACGCGCTATCACTGACATTTCGGATACATCGCGCTGCGACAGTTATGGTTAGGTTATTATATTGTAGAATGAACCTGTAATAACGTATTTTCACTGTCACAAACTGCTTTTCAGTCAGCAGAATTTGTAAAAACATATTCTACAAATATGAAAAGATTTTAAGTTGACTAAGTAGGGCCTAATAGTGCAAAATAACCATTTTGGTACAACATTAATGATATTTTTTCATTAAAGTTAACAACATTGTAAGTAAAATAGTGTTATATTAAAAATCACCATTGGTTTCATTCATCTGCCCTACTTCTCGTTAACAGCTAAAGTGAAAACAGCTGATTTTAAAATCCTTTTTACATTAATGACATCTTCTGGCCATTGTACAAGTTAATTTCGATGTTCCGAAAATTCGGAAGGGGTCCAGTCCCAATTACAATAATCTGGATTTTCAACACTCTACTGTACTACTAAAAATATTAATATTTAAATTGTTTTTCTGGATTGCATCATTGTACACAAAAAATTCAAAAAATCAAATTTCAACTTATTGAAATACTAATAATATATCTTTCCAGATGTGGTGTACTTTGGCTACCTTGGAATTTTTAGCAAACATTTCTTTCCATTCTTAATAAGGTAAAAATTAAGATTTTCCTTTAGTATTTTAGACTTTTTATTCTTTTCAAAATAAATGCTCAAATGCATGTTTATATAATAAAAGTATTTTTATTGAAAACTACATAATTTGAAACAAAAATGATATGCTGTACACAATTTAACATTAATAATTGGTATTTTATTATTAAAAAAAAGTTTGGGAACTCTGAAATAACAGACCTGTCCACATTTGGGGTTTTACAACTACCACATATTTAAGGTTCGATTGACAAACTATACATCATGATAGTTTAGCATTGTATTTTCATACAAATAATCACAAAGTAAGAAATTGGTTATGGGGTTTTTATGCTTGATGAGCTTTAACCCTTTTACCGCCAAGGGCCTATATATAGGCTCTAATAAGTTGGGCAGTCGACCGCCAAGGGCCTATATATAGGTCCTGGGAGTAGTGACGCTCGACCGCCAAGAGCCTATATATAGGCCCTCTGCATTTTTGTTGTTTATACAATGAATTATTTAATTTTTTCAGCATAAATATATATCACTATATTCAGAACAATATTTACAACAAGAATATAATCTACTTTAGTTGAATACAATACTTTTGCATAGTAAACACAAAATATGTGAAAAACGTCAATTATTTTTGTCAGTGCCCAGCTGATTGAATGGTGAAGAAATCAGTTTCTGTCTGTTGTGTTCCTGAGATTGGTGTTTTTAGGTTATGATAGAAGTATGTATAGTTTATTCAATCGTGTTTATATGAATTTTATTATTATGTAAGTGTATTTTTGTTTTATATTTATACTAGTACAGTGCCAAAATTGTGATAAGCGACGTTCACCAGTAAGTGATGGAACACTGATAAACAATGTTATTCAATCAGGGACAAACATTGTAATTGATGATAATGTTTATGATAGTATGGATGATTCTAGTTCGTCTAGTATGTTATGTATGTACACCTATAGGCTTTTCTATTCCTAATTCTGATTAAAATGAGTTGTTGTACTATTTTAGTCATATATTTATAAAAAAAACAATTCTTAATTTTTTTAAATGAAAACTTACTCAATTGTTCTCTATTAAATTTCAAACCAAATTATATATACAAAGAATTTTAAAATGACATTTTTATTTTTCTTATTAACTTTAAAATTAAAAAAATTTTCTAAACTTTATTTTGCATTTTATTTTTGCTCCTACGAAAACGTTATATGTTAGTAATAGACTAGTAAGTCATATCACATTAAAGATAATTTCTTAATGAATAAAATGGTGAAAACAGAATTCTTATATCTTTCAAATTGATGTAACCACAATCGTTTTTGTGAACGGTTGTAAAAAGCGGCAAAATGCTCTGGCGGCCGGGCGACACGCTATGATCCTAGCGTCTGGCGGCTGAGTGACACATTGACCCTCACTTACTATGGCGGTCGAGCGCTCGACCGGCAATAATTGTATGGCGGTAAAAGGGTTAAAGGGGTTAGATGGAATTTTACTGTTGATGTGGCACCTTGGTTAATAATGAGCAGAAAGGGATGTTTACCAAGAAATGTGTTGAAAACAAATTAAACTTTACCGTTACCTTACATACAGTAGTATTTTAGTGAATGTTGACTACAAAATAAAGGATAACCAACTTATCAACAGTTTTGTCCAAAAAACAATTATAGCCTCAAATCTTAATTACAATAACATTGTGTTTTATTGCAGTAGCTGCAGAGGTAAGCAAGAGTTTGAATTGAAAGTGTACAATTACAATTCTTTGCAACAATCAACATAATGCAACGGTAATGCAGAATAGTTGTCCTGACCTTTACCTCGTTCCTCTTCTCCGTTGTACAAAAGACCAGGGAAATCGTCAAAAACACTTCTTGAAGATGAGAGTATGTGTATGTGTTATGTATTTTTGTTGTTGTGTTATGTATATTGAGGTTGTACTATTATAATTGCCTAGCAACGGTCTTTATAAACATCAAAATTCAAATATTCCTTAGCTTAGAAAATAGCTAGGTAAAAGGACTATCGAGACCTAAGTCACATGGGCCTGTCAAAATAAAAGTGGTTGTATTAGAGAGGAGAGCTGCATGGTGGCAAAGCAATTGACCAGGGAAAGCTAGTGTCAGTTTACATGCAATGAAGGTCTATGTCCACAAATGAATACATTTTATATTGTTATTATCTGCTTCTTTGCAAGACAGTATTAATGTGGTGTAGTTGTATGGCTAACTCTTCAGCGCCCTTCAATAACAGTTCATAACAGTCCTTTCATAAGTACTCTTGCAACAACTGTAGAAGCATCTGATTACCAATAAAGTTGTACTAAGTCCCTTCATAACTACTCTTGCAACAACTGTAGAAGCATCTGATTACCAATAAAGTTGTACTAAGTCCCTTCATAACTACTCTTGCAACAACTGTAGAAGCATCTGATTACCAATAAAGTTGTACTAAGTTCCTTCATAACTACTCTTGCAACAACTGTAGAAGCGTCTGATTACCAATAAAGTTGTACTAAGTCCCTTCATAACTACTCTTGCAACAACTGTAGAAGCATCTGATTACCAATAAAGTTGTACTAAGACCCTTCATAACTACTCTTGCAACAACTGTAGAAGCATCTGATTACCAAAAAAGTTGTACTAAGACCCTTCATAACTACTCTTGCAACAACTGTAGAAGCATCTGATTACCAATAAAGTTGTACTAAGTCCCTTCATAACTACTCTTGCAACAACTGTAGAAGCATCTGATTACCAATAAAGTTGTACTAAGACCCTTCATAACTACTCTTGCAACAACTGTAGAAGCATCTGATTACCAAAAAAGTTGTACTAAGACCCTTCATAACTACTCTTGCAACAACTGTAGAAGCATCTGATTACCAATAAAGTTGTACTAAGTCCCTTCATAACTACTCTTGCAACAACTGTAGAAGCATCTGATTACCAATAAAGTTGTACTAAGACCCTTCATAACTACTCTTGCAACAACTGTAGAAGCATCTGATTACCAATAAAGTTGTACTAAGTTCCTTCATAACTACTCTTGCAACAACTGTAGAAGCGTCTGATTACCAATAAAGTTGTACTAAGTCCCTTCATAACTACTCTTGCAACAACTGTAGAAGCATCTGATTACCAATAAAGTTGTACTAAGTTCCTTCATAACTACTCTTGCAACAACTGTAGAAGCATCTGATTACCAAAAAAGTTGTACTAAGACCCTTCTTAACTACTCTTGCAACAACTGTAGAAGCATCTGATTGCCAATATAAAGTCCCTTCATAACACTACTCTTGCAACAAATGCAAAAGAATCTGATTGTCACTATAAAGTTGTACAAAGTTCCTCCCTTTTAACAACTGTAGAAGCGTCTGATTACCAATACAGTTGTACTAAGTCCCTTCATAACTACTCTTGCAACAACTGTAGAAGCATCTGATTACCAATAAAGTTGTACTAAGTCCCTTCTTAACTACTCTTGCAACAACTGTAGAAGCATCTGATTACCAATAAAGTTGTACTAAGTTCCTTCATAACTACTCTTGCAACAACTGTAGAAGCGTCTGATTACCAATAAAGTTGTACTAAGTCCCTTCATAACTACTCTTGCAACAACTGTAGAAGCATCTGATTACCAATAAAGTTGTACTAAGACCCTTCATAACTACTCTTGCAACAACTGTAGAAGCATCTGATTACCAAAAAAGTTGTACTAAGACCCTTCATAACTACTCTTGCAACAACTGTAGAAGCATCTGATTACCAATAAAGTTGTACTAAGTCCCTTCATAACTACTCTTGCAACAACTGTAGAAGCATCTGATTACCAATAAAGTTGTACTAAGTTCCTTCATAACTACTCTTGCAACAACTGTAGAAGCGTCTGATTACCAATAAAGTTGTACTAAGTCCCTTCATAACTACTCTTGCAACAACTGTAGAAGCATCTGATTACCAATAAAGTTGTACTAAGTTCCTTCATAACTACTCTTGCAACAACTGTAGAAGCATCTGATTACCAAAAAAGTTGTACTAAGACCCTTCTTAACTACTCTTGCAACAACTGTAGAAGCATCTGATTGCCAATATAAAGTCCCTTCATAACACTACTCTTGCAACAAATGCAAAAGAATCTGATTGTCACTATAAAGTTGTACAAAGTTCCTCCCTTTTAACAACTGTAGAAGCGTCTGATTACCAATAAAGTTGTACTAAGACCCTTCATAACTACTCTTGCAACAACTGTAGAAGCATCTGATTACCAAAAAAGTTGTACTAAGACCCTTCATAACTACTCTTGCAACAACTGTAGAAGCATCTGATTACCAATAAAGTTGTACTAAGTCCCTTCATAACTACTCTTGCAACAACTGTAGAAGCATCTGATTACCAATAAAGTTGTACTAAGTTCCTTCATAACTACTCTTGCAACAACTGTAGAAGCATCTGATTACCAATAAAGTTGTACTAAGTCCCTTCATAACTACTCTTGCAACAACTGTAGAAGCATCTGATTACCAATAAAGTTGTACTAAGACCCTTCATAACTACTCTTGCAACAACTGTAGAAGCATCTGATTACCAATAAAGTTGTACTAAGTCCCTTCATAACTACTCTTGCAACAACTGTAGAAGCATCTGATTACCAATAAAGTTGTACTAAGTTCCTTCATAACTACTCTTGCAACAACTGTAGAAGCGTCTGATTACCAATAAAGTTGTACTAAGTCCCTTCATAACTACTCTTGCAACAACTGTAGAAGCATCTGATTACCAATAAAGTTGTACTAAGTCCCTTCATAACTACTCTTGCAACAACTGTAGAAGCATCTGATTACCAATAAAGTTGTACTAAGTTCCTTCATAACTACTCTTGCAACAACTGTAGAAGCGTCTGATTACCAATAAAGTTGTACTAAGTCCCTTCATAACTACTCTTGCAACAACTGTAGAAGCATCTGATTACCAATAAAGTTGTACTAAGTCCCTTCATAACTACTCTTGCAACAACTGTAGAAGCATCTGATTACCAAAAAAGTTGTACTAAGACCCTTCATAACTACTCTTGCAACAACTGTAGAAGCATCTGATTACCAATAAAGTTGTACTAAGACCCTTCATAACTACTCTTGCAACAACTGTAGAAGCATCTGATTACCAAAAAAGTTGTACTAAGACCCTTCATAACTACTCTTGCAACAACTGTAGAAGCATCTGATTACCAATAAAGTTGTACTAAGTCCCTTCATAACTACTCTTGCAACAACTGTAGAAGCATCTGATTACCAATAAAGTTGTACTAAGACCCTTCATAACTACTCTTGCAACAACTGTAGAAGCATCTGATTACCAAAAAAGTTGTACTAAGACCCTTCATAACTACTCTTGCAACAACTGTAGAAGCATCTGATTACCAATAAAGTTGTACTAAGTCCCTTCATAACTACTCTTGCAACAACTGTAGAAGCATCTGATTACCAATAAAGTTGTACTAAGACCCTTCATAACTACTCTTGCAACAACTGTAGAAGCATCTGATTACCAATAAAGTTGTACTAAGTTCCTTCATAACTACTCTTGCAACAACTGTAGAAGCGTCTGATTACCAATAAAGTTGTACTAAGTCCCTTCATAACTACTCTTGCAACAACTGTAGAAGCATCTGATTACCAATAAAGTTGTACTAAGTTCCTTCATAACTACTCTTGCAACAACTGTAGAAGCATCTGATTACCAAAAAAGTTGTACTAAGACCCTTCTTAACTACTCTTGCAACAACTGTAGAAGCATCTGATTGCCAATATAAAGTCCCTTCATAACACTACTCTTGCAACAAATGCAAAAGAATCTGATTGTCACTATAAAGTTGTACAAAGTTCCTCCCTTTTAACAACTGTAGAAGCGTCTGATTACCAATACAGTTGTACTAAGTCCCTTCATAACTACTCTTGCAACAACTGTAGAAGCATCTGATTACCAATAAAGTTGTACTAAGTCCCTTCTTAACTACTCTTGCAACAACTGTAGAAGCATCTGATTACCAATAAAGTTGTACTAAGTTCCTTCATAACTACTCTTGCAACAACTGTAGAAGCGTCTGATTACCAATAAAGTTGTACTAAGTCCCTTCATAACTACTCTTGCAACAACTGTAGAAGCATCTGATTACCAATAAAGTTGTACTAAGACCCTTCATAACTACTCTTGCAACAACTGTAGAAGCATCTGATTACCAAAAAAGTTGTACTAAGACCCTTCATAACTACTCTTGCAACAACTGTAGAAGCATCTGATTACCAATAAAGTTGTACTAAGTCCCTTCATAACTACTCTTGCAACAACTGTAGAAGCATCTGATTACCAATAAAGTTGTACTAAGTTCCTTCATAACTACTCTTGCAACAACTGTAGAAGCGTCTGATTACCAATAAAGTTGTACTAAGTCCCTTCATAACTACTCTTGCAACAACTGTAGAAGCATCTGATTACCAATAAAGTTGTACTAAGTTCCTTCATAACTACTCTTGCAACAACTGTAGAAGCATCTGATTACCAAAAAAGTTGTACTAAGACCCTTCTTAACTACTCTTGCAACAACTGTAGAAGCATCTGATTGCCAATATAAAGTCCCTTCATAACACTACTCTTGCAACAAATGCAAAAGAATCTGATTGTCACTATAAAGTTGTACAAAGTTCCTCCCTTTTAACAACTGTAGAAGCGTCTGATTACCAATAAAGTTGTACTAAGACCCTTCATAACTACTCTTGCAACAACTGTAGAAGCATCTGATTACCAATAAAGTTGTACTAAGTCCCTTCATAACTACTCTTGCAACAACTGTAGAAGCATCTGATTACCAATAAAGTTGTACTAAGTTCCTTCATAACTACTCTTGCAACAACTGTAGAAGCGTCTGATTACCAATAAAGTTGTACTAAGTCCCTTCATAACTACTCTTGCAACAACTGTAGAAGCATCTGATTACCAATAAAGTTGTACTAAGTCCCTTCATAACTACTCTTGCAACAACTGTAGAAGCATCTGATTACCAATAAAGTTGTACTAAGTTCCTTCATAACTACTCTTGCAACAACTGTAGAAGCGTCTGATTACCAATAAAGTTGTACTAAGTCCCTTCATAACTACTCTTGCAACAACTGTAGAAGCATCTGATTACCAATAAAGTTGTACTAAGTCCCTTCATAACTACTCTTGCAACAACTGTAGAAGCATCTGATTACCAAAAAAGTTGTACTAAGACCCTTCATAACTACTCTTGCAACAACTGTAGAAGCATCTGATTACCAATAAAGTTGTACTAAGACCCTTCATAACTACTCTTGCAACAACTGTAGAAGCATCTGATTACCAATAAAGTTGTACTAAGTCCCTTCTTAACTACTCTTGCAACAACTGTAGAAGCATCTGATTGCCAATATAAAGTCCCTTCATAACACTACTCTTGCAACAAATGCAAAAGAATCTGATTGTCACTATAAAGTTGTACAAAGTTCCTCCCTTTTAACAACTGTAGAAGCATCTGATTACCAATAAAGTTGTACTAAGTCCCTTCATAACTACTCTTGCAACAACTGTAGAAGCATCTGATTACCAATAAAGTTGTACTAAGTCCCTTCTTAACTACTCTTGCAACAACTGTAGAAGCATCTGATTGCCAATATAAAGTCCCTTCATAACACTACTCTTGCAACAAATGCAAAAGAATCTGATTGTCACTATAAAGTTGTACAAAGTTCCTCCCTTTTAACAACTGTAGAAGCATCTGATTACCAATAAAGTTGTACTAAGACCCTTCATAACTACTCTTGCAACAACTGTAGAAGCATCTGATTACCAATAAAGTTGTACTAAGTCCCTTCATAACTACTCTTGCAACAACTGTAGAAGCATCTGATTACCAATAAAGTTGTACTAAGTCCCTTCATAACTACTCTTGCAACAACTGTAGAAGCATCTGATTACCAAAAAAGTTGTACTAAGACCCTTCATAACTACTCTTGCAACAACTGTAGAAGCATCTGATTACCAATAAAGTTGTACTAAGACCCTTCATAACTACTCTTGCAACAACTGTAGAAGCATCTGATTACCAATAAAGTTGTACTAAGTCCCTTCTTAACTACTCTTGCAACAACTGTAGAAGCATCTGATTGCCAATATAAAGTCCCTTCATAACACTACTCTTGCAACAAATGCAAAAGAATCTGATTGTCACTATAAAGTTGTACAAAGTTCCTCCCTTTTAACAACTGTAGAAGCATCTGATTGCCAATATAAAGTCCCTTCATAACACTACTCTTGCAACAAATGCAAAAGAATCTGATTGTCACTATAAAGTTGTACAAAGTTCCTCCCTTTTAACAACTGTAGAAGCATCTGATTGCCAATATAAAGTCCCTTCATAACACTACTCTTGCAACAAATGCAAAATAATCTGATTGTCACTATAAAGTTGTACAAAGTTCCTCCCTTTTAACAACTGTAGAAGCATCTGATTCACTAAAAAAATTTTTACAAGAAGTCCCTTCGTAGCTACTACTCTTGCAACAAGTGCAGAAGCATCTAATAAATAAAAAGTGCCTGCGATATCGATAGCTACAAAAAACAATTTAATTAGTACATAGAGGCTGTACAACAGTAGCCTATTTATGTGCAATGTAACAATATAATTGCATTTATGTACAACATTTTATCTGTTTAATTAACAATATTTTCAGAACTTTTATTTCTATTTGTAATGTAGTTAGGCTGTATGATGAACATTTGTAAATTAATAAAATAATCATCTTCTTAGTATTGCGAAATATTTGGTTAAATACCAGTTTTCAAAGAGTGTGCGAGAGTAAATAATGAATTTATAATATTATAAAACTACTCACTTGTGATTCAAGCCTATATTTTAATACACAAACTAAAAAGACTATGCAACATAATGAAGAAAATAAACTAAATCTATTATACGTATTGTAATATAGATTTCAGATTATTTAGCTTCTAATAAATTGTTAAATTCTATTAGTGCAAGAGGACTTCCTTAACAAAAAAAAAAAACTCACCCCCATTTCCATTAATAGGTGAGCAACATGGAGTTCTATTTTCCTCACTAGAACTATCCACTGAGATATGTCTCACTTTAGGCAATACATTTTTCTGTTCACTAACACTGTCACTATCACTGGTATACGATGGTTTGAGCAAAGATCGTTCCCTATTGTTCACATTGTTAACGAGCAATGATCGACCAAGTTCTTGAGTTCTGAGCTTGTTAAACCTATCATGCTCTGAATCCGATTTAGAAATGGACCGTTGGAGATGTGATGATTTATGCTTGTTCTTCTTTAATTGCAGCGACTGCGCCTCCAGCTCATTCCGAAGTCGAGCCACCAGTATTTTCTATAAATTGGTACAAAAATAAAATTCATTTTACATTTTATAAGTAAAAAATTCCATCAATCACTTTTCAAAATACCACAACTATCCCAAACATGACTTGTTCTTTATGTTTCAATATATTTTAATTGTTAAAAAAATATCTACTTCAAAAGCAATATATTCAAAATTTATAATTAAGAAAGTTTTTCAAACAATGTAACAATTTACAAATTTTGCTTTTTAACAAATGAGTGGTATAGTTGGTGTTTAATTATGTCTTTATGGAGAGGAAAGAGAGAACAAACATACAATGTACTAAGCCTCAACATATCTACCAGGTCCACTTACTAAAAAATCTGTAGTAGATTCAAACATAATTTATTCAGAAACTGTAAATATAAATTTAATTATTATTAATACATTGGTATTCAATATGCTGACATAAAACAACACTGAAGGTAATAAACAATGTAGGTAACTACATTTAAGTCTAGATATGCAGCCATTGTTAAGTATATTCAAGTTTGTATGCTTGAAAAACTAGAGTAAAATGTGAATAACATTACTATAACTTGCTAGGCTTACCATAGTACTGTCATTCAAAAAGGTGGAAGGAGACGCCGAGATAGAAAATATATTTAATTTATAAATAATTAATATATAATTTTATTAAATAAAATCATGTGACATTTAAATTGTTGTTTAAAACTTGTCTTAATCTGATTTATAAGCAAATTGAAATGCTTATTACATTAGATGGTGAAAACATCGATAGGCATCATTCATTGATTGTTCGGTGTTCGATATTTTATACTACTGCCCGTCCCGCCTTATTGCTTTGTTCACTTGGGAATCTCGCTACAGTACATAATTAGTTATCATTATTACTAACTAGCCTACTAAAGTAGGTTTTCAAAGAATATATTTATAAGATAGAGCATTTTCTTAGCTAAATTTTACTATATAAATGAACTGGATAGTGTTTATAGAAACTTTTTATGATATTTTTTAATATTATCATTACCGCAGTAATAGATTTTTTGGATTATGTATTGGTTGCAGTTTTAAATTTCTAATAAATTTATTTATGCCTAAATTATATATAATGCATATTTTCTAAAACTATATAAAATTTAGGACATATAGGCTATCTCATATTTCTTATTTTATTATCACAACATTGTTTCTACAGAGTACCCATCCCATTTTCACTAGTAAAAGTTTTTTTCAAATGTTACAGACTGCGAAAAAATAATTTTTTTTTGCTCCAGAGCTCCAGAGTATGCTCCAGAGCATACTTTGCAAAGACAATAAAGGTTGTTTTTATTTTAGCAATAAGAGGTTTTAGTTCAAATAGAAAATTACAAAGACCTTTCTGATTGGCCGTAATAATAAATATAAATAAACAACAAAGAGGCAAAAAGAAATACTTTTCTACAGAGAGAGGCGCTGCAAGGGGGGCAACAAGAAAATTAAGAGATCAGTTAAATGGTGGAGGGATTACTCTCCCCTCCACTCCTAGTATCAACAACAATGAGGTATATGGGTGTGTAGTTTAGTCTATCACTTTTCTTAATTCACATCAACAGCCTATAAAGAATATGCCATGGATCAAAGCCTTTTTGAGAAACCGTTATCAGTCCGTGAAACATATTAGGAGTGTAAGAGACAGGCCAAGTGTTACAGTAAGCCTCGTGAGTAATATTTAAGCACTTTTAGAGTTGCAGTTTTTTGCTTTTTCAATTTATGGAAAACATATATCTCGACTCTTCTTTTAATTAGATTAGAAATAGGTAAAATTAGATGTTTTCGGACAATACTATTTAAGAACTTCATAAGTTTGTTTACAGCTGCCGATAATATATTTATTGGAGAGGGATGTTTCCACCTAGATAACTGATATTTATGCACAACTATAGAATGAATTTTAGTAGAATGGTTTGTGGTTGTAGCTCTAATAAGATAGGTGAATTTTGATAGCTATGGTTCTTATTGGATTACTTGTGGACATAGCACTGTAACAAAAAAATCATTTCTAATAAGATATCGTTATTTTAAGCATTTTTTGTGAGACATTGTATAACTATTGTTGGTACAGTACATGTAAAATGGGTGATAATTTTTATGATTGAGCTTACCTGCGATTCTCCCAAACAGATAATATGCCTCTGTACTTCTTCAATTTGGGTTTTAATGCTTTCCTAAATAACAAAAATAATAAATGAGTAAACAGTTTATGAAATAGCTTATTCAGATATTAAGAGATAACGAATGTAGCCAACTTTTTACGGCCAAGATCCGATATTTTTGCTTTGCAATCAATCTCTAAAACCACTGTGGGCCCACAAAAATGTAATCACCTATATTGTTTGAAACCTCTGTGGGCCTATTTAATTGGCTCGTCACTTTAGTACAAGAACAACTGCCTGAGACCGTAAATAAAAGCTTTTTGCATTTTTGTTATTTTCTATATAAAGTTTATATATTTCTTTTTTATTTAGGCTACTTATTTTAACCCTTAATTTGCGTCGCGGCGCAATTTCACTTCCCTTTTGTGCTTTGTTGGTGCGTTGCAGCGTATTGTGCTTCCTTTGTCCCGTCCCAAACGTTGTTATAATATAGTTATACCTCATAAGTTATAGCAATATTTTTGGTATCTATGAAAACTACATTAGATGGTGAAAACATCGATAGGCATCATTCATTGATTGTTCGGTGTTCGATATTTTATACTACTGCCCGTCCCGCCTTATTGCTTTGTTCGCTTGGGAATCTCGCTACAGTAAATAATTAGTTATTATTATTACTAAATAGCCTACTAAAGTAGGCTTTCAAAGAATATATTTATAAGATAGAGCATTTTATTAACTAAATTTTATTATATAAATGAACTGTGTAGTGTTTATAGACACTTTTTATGATATTTTTAATATTATCATTACCGCAGTAATAAATTTTTAGGTTTTTGTATTGGTTTCAGTTTTAAATTTCTAATAAATTTATTTATGCTTATATTATATATAATGCATATTTTCTAAAACTATATAAAATTTAGGACATTTAGGCTATCTCATATTTCTTATTTTACTATCACAACATTATTTCTACAGAGTACCCATCCCATTTTCACTAGTAAAAGTTTTTTTCAAATGTTACAGACTGCGAAAAAATAATTTTTTTCTCATATTTTATACATTATATGATAGCCTACATTCTTGTGAACACATTGAAGTATTTTTATTATAGTTTACTATTTTTTATGAATATTATAAGAAACACTTGCAAATTGGCAAAAATCGACTACCCATTACAGGAAAATTTCATACCCGGATCGAGGGTTAATCTCGACAAAAAGCGTTTTTCTATTTAATACCTTTAAAATCCGATTATCAAACTTATACAATAAAAAAAAAAAAAGGATTTAATCTGTACTTGATCTAGTTAACTGTAAATTATCACCTGATCTTGGTGGAACAGTAAGTAAATAATATAACATATAATAAAACCTATTTATTTTCTCTCATTTCTGTTAAATTTTTCTCAGATTCTTCAGTGTTTATTTTGTTTATACTGCTAAAACTGAATATTACATCTAAATATGTATAGCATAATAGTATGTCAATAGTTGGGTATTAGTAAAACTCTTATATCCAATTGTATGTGGTACTTTACTAGTACTCTCCCCTAAAAAAGAATGTAATATGATTCTAGTTGTACAGTACATTATCTTAAGCTACTATACCTATATGTTACTGAATAAGTAAGTACACTTACCGTAGGGATCACTTGTTGTCTAAGAACCAACACCTATTAAACATACAACCACAAATTAGATAATATGAAATATATTACTACTTTAAATTGTTGGTAATGTTATATATCATAACGTACAATGACCTGAATATATGAATTTAATGAATATAAAATGGGTATACTATTGATTAAGATCTTTTTACATACTTCCTTTGACCCTAGTATATTGTAAAATTCTGGCATGGTGTAGGACTCTGTACATGCTTTTGTAAATGAAAATTTTAATTTAAACTTTGTAAAGCTCTTTTTAGGGCACTCCTATATATTAAGTGTACAATTGATTCATTATTTAATAACCCATGTCTACACCACCTCAATATTTGGTTTAATTTCAATCACACATTTGTAAAACACTTAATGGATACATTCCTGTGTGCCAACTATGTTACTTTCTAAGTTTTTGAAAACTGTTGAGCTAGTAGACTGATCGAAGTCTAATCTCAGGTAGAAAAAGTGTTTACTCTTAATAAATAGGAAGCATTTTTAAATATATGTTATATTTTACTATTTAACACAGTTCATATTATAAGATCAGTTCATCATTATAAGTACCATATAAAAAAAAAATACTATTGTTTGTTTATGGACTTAACATTATTTGTCATGGGTTAACATTAAACATATTTTTGGGTTATTGTTTGAATTTTAAGAATAACAAAATATTATAATTAGTCATATAATAATCCACCAATTGGTTAATTGGGACTGGGCCAGTTAGCACAACAGAACCTGGCGCCAATAGTCTTAGTGTTCTTTATCAACTCTTTATTTTGACAGTTCAACAACCGCATAATAGTGTCATACATTTGTTTTACAGTGTTTTTTTCTTTTTTAATTAAAATAACTTAAATTAACTTATCATACATACAAAAACGAAAAAACAAATTTTCTTTGCAGCAGGTGGCCAATGTAAGGTTGATCCTTACGTCATAAACGTCATATAACATTCACTACTTGGACTTGAGGTGCAATTTTACAATCCACCACACTGGGAATCAAATCTGAGACCTTAAGCTCCAGATGTGAGTGGCATATCACTTAGTCACCATGTGTCTTTTGCAAAGCATTGTTCAATCCAGAAAGTCCCTATAATTATTCTTTATTATGTTATTACACTCATATAAGATAAGATGTTGACTTCTTAAACCAAACCATAGGCCTTCATTTTCAGGTATGTACCTCCTCTGACATTTTTAACTGGAATATAATGTAAATTTGCATTAAAATAATATTGAAATGTGCAAATAGATTCCTCCCTTGGAACTGCAGATCCGATTAGCACACTTGAGCATTAATGCAAGTGGGGTGAAATCAGTGTCCTTAGTTGATTAGCAATTATAATAAAGTTTAAATACATCTCAGCTCCCATTGATTTTCCATCAAACATGACTTAGGCAGTCAGAGAAAACTAGATATTGTTATGGCAAATTCCTTTATGCAAATGGATTAATCAAAATGCAGGCACACAATGAGTAGGTATCAGGAGCATACATGGGTGTTTCAAATACATTACTGTACTTTAAATCTATGAGCGAATGACTGGCCACTGCCTGGCTGGGAGGTAAGTTTGACCACTTGCTTGTAAGATAGAAAGTTGAGTTTTAATTACAGAAGAGTCTACATAACTACAAGATAAATCCACAAATTTTATTTTAAGGGGAAAAAAAGAAAATTTATTGCAATTATTTTAGTTTATTTATTTGCACTAGCATCTGTGGTCTGGGTATTCACTAGCATCTGTCTCTCCCACTCATACAACAGCCCTCATAGCTCCTCTCTCCACATCCCTTCTCACATCACTAATCTATTTACTTTTTGGTTTCCCCTTGGTCTTCTTCTATCATTCTCATTTTTCTTGGTATTATTTTCTCTCCCATTCTCTCAACATGCCCATACCACCTGATCCTTGATTTTTAATTTCTTTTTCTCAGGCCTTTTTCTATCTGGTCTATCCTAACTTCTACATTTCTAATCCTTTTTTGTCTTGGTCTTAAAAAGCTACTTCCCCCACCTGTATCCTGCTCAAATTTCTCTCTTTCATTTTCCAGGTCGCAGCTGCATATATAACTGCAGAAGCATAATAATAATAATTACTTTTCTTTCCATTATAAGCCTGAAGATATCATCAGTGAGCTGATTATCAATGCTAGAATTGATACAACTAACTTAGAATTGGATGGTTATATATTTACCAACCCATGTAATGACTACCTGATGAGAGTGTCTCAATAACAGCTGGCTTCCTCTCCAGTTGTAAGTTGTGCTTTACCCTTTTAAGGCTGATGACTGTAATATTTCCTGTGCAAAACTAAAATTTGCAGTCTGAACTTCAACTTATACGCCAGCCAGCTGATTTTCTGGTTGCTATTAATCCAAATGCCATCAAACCCCAGGTCTGTTAAACTAAACTTACAAGCTTTATGAAGCACAAAAGAAATTTTGCTTGTAACACATTTTTTCAACCTCTATGAATTTATCCATATATGATATATGAAAAAACGCTGTTCAGTTCAGTGCTAATCGCAATGTTGTCCATTTGGTGTAATTTTGTTTAGACTTGTTTTGAAAATAAGTATTATTTATAAATAGTTAATGTAAAGTGTAAATACTAGCCAAAGAAGTTGGTCAATATACGTTAGTAATCAATTTCATTAGTTCAAAATTGCAACAAATGAGTTTATTCTTTGTGTTTTGTAAAGGACAGCCTTTAAATAGTTTGAATATTTGTCTGTACTTTATTTTGTTTTAAGTTGTATCTTTATATAAGCAAGTAAGTGAGCAGAGTTTGTATTAGAACATTTCTTGAATGTTCTACAAATTAGACCAGTGATAATTATTATTATGTAAATTGTTGTAACTTCCAAGACATAACTATCTTTTTCTACAATATAATTACTATAAAGGAAAGGCAATTCAAATTTGTTGCATTTTGCTAGTAAGTTTGTTTATTATATGATAATTTGTGACAATATGATGTAAAATGACCTCTAATATTAATTTATTATATTAGGTAAAACTATTTAAAATTGTCAAAATGTTATTATTTTTGCAATAATTTTGAAAAAGAAATTATAGCGTTATTTTTTCTCAAAAATCCTATTTCATATTAAATTAAATAGGCTTTTTGGAACTGAATACAATATATCATAATTTGTTTCTAATGATGATATATATCTCTGCCACAAAGACAGGTATATAAAATTTATTTATTTGTGATTAAAAGTAAAGAGTACTGTGATTTTTTAACTAAAACAATGTACTAAATTTGAAACATGTCTTGGCCTTCACGGCACAATTAGTCATTTAAAAGTGACTTTCTCACACATTACACCAAAAATGTGCTAGACCTTGTAAGCTGCCATTTAAATATATCCTACAGGACTAAGAGGTGGCAACATGAACATTATATCAAAAAGTATGAGTGATATAGACACTAACAACCTTGGACTGGTGATAGAGATTAATAGGCTAGTAAACTTGTTTGCTATAGCTTTCTTTACACTTTTGGTCACCATAAAGGGAGTTCATCAACCCGGCACCAAGCTTTATATGTTATAAAAAAAACACGTCAACCTGGCACTGGACCTTTCACTGGCCGCCATGACAGTATGTCAACCCGGCACCAGCCACCCCTCTTACCCATTCCACCTACACTACCCCCTCCCAACTCTCCTTTCTCTTTCCCCTCCCCTAATCACCTCCCCTTTTCGTAAGGTGCCGTAGGTTCGCGCTGTCCATGTCCGGGGACCGAGCTTTACTAAACGAAGGTGTGTGATGGTTTTAAAATGAATGGGGGTGAGCTTTGTAAAATGAAGGCAACACTTTGTTCAATAGGTTAGGTTAGGTTAGGTTAGGTTAAAGGAGTTAGGGCGATGAGATGCCTAGGGTTCGAGGGAGGGAAAGAAGAGAATGAGGGGCGTATGTTTGGTGTTGTGGAGGGGGAACCCAGCTCCCCTACCTTCAAACTGTCTCGGTGCCGGGTTAAGTTGTGACATTAGTAACGCCTGATTAACCTTAGAGCGGTGGTCAGATTTGGTGCCGGGTAGACGTGCCGCCACCATAAACAGACCCCATGTTGGCCAACAGTCACTTATGGCATACAGTTGTATCAAACATCTTTAACTCCAAACTTTGATATAGTAACATTTGTAATAAACAATTCTAATGCCAATTAAAGTAATAATTATATGGCTTATATGTCTTTAAAATCAACACAATAATTCACATCTATAGTGGTTCACAACAAGGTTTCTAGAAAAATCAAGATCCACACCTAAGGGATGGGAAGCTGTGTATGTAATTTTGATTTTACTATTAGCTGTATCTCCTCTAAAGTGCATCAACAGTGTCTTTATGTGAGCTACAAAGCACATATCACTGAACCCTAATTCAACATATTAGAAAAAAAATTTATAATTAAGGGTATTTCTACTTTTCTTTCATCCCCAAAAGAAATATATTTCAGCTATATACCTTACAATGAAAATAAGTGAAAAATAATATTGGTTTATTTCCAAAATAACTTCAGCTCATCAACAGATTATGTGTACGCTTGCATGATTTATTATCACTTAAAAATAATGTTGGTTTATTTCCAAAATAACTTCAGCTCATCAACAGATTATGTACGCTTGCATGATTTATTATCACTTAAAAATAATGTTGGTTTATTTCCAAAATAACTTCAGCTCATCAACAGATTATGTGTACGCTTGCATGATTTATTATCACTTAAAAATAATGTTGGTTTATTTCCAAAATAACTTCAGCTCATCAACAGATTATGTACGCTTGCATGATTTATTATCACTTAAAAATAATGTTGTTTTATTTCCAAAATAACTTCAGCTCATCAACAGATTATGTACGCTTGCATGATTTATTATCACTTAAAAATTATGTTGGTTTATTTCCAAAATAACTTCAGCTCATCAACAGATTATGTACGCTTGCATGATTTATTATCACTTAAAAATAATGTTAGTTTATTTCCAAAATAACTTCAGCTCATTAACAGATTATGTACGCTTGCATGATTTATTATCACTTAAAAATAATGTTGATTTATTTCAAAAATAACTTCAGCTCATCAACAGATTATGTACGCTTGCATGATTTATTATCACTTAAAAATAGCTTAATCTTAAACATTTCATAAATTAGCTTTTTAAACTCATAAACAATCAATAAACTAAATTAGAACTTGAACAAATTAGAACCAAACAACCTGAGAAAAAATTGAACTTGAAATCACATAGTAAATGTTACATGGAATTATAGAGGGGTTAACAATAATGTGTAAAATCAGTCACAAGGCATGAAATTGGTTTCAAGAATTTTTTTTCTTATTAAAAATAAATGGAATAGTTAGAATTATATAGTAGAAAATTTTAGTATTGGACATATGGAGGCTATTTCATAAGACTAACTAGCTACAATTGGCTGCATCCTTACTACACTAAAAGCAACTTCTGTTAATCAGGTTCCCATCTTACCAACTTCAAATTCAACATATCTTGACTTAGCTGCTACAGTATCGTTGTGAACATATCAAGTCCTGTGAACACTAATTTAGTGATGGCTGGAAATGCAACACTAAATTAGTGATAATATGTTTTATAAGAAAGTTAAGACTGATACATTTTAGGTCTGGGTTACATTAAATTTACAATGACTAGTGTAGGACAGTGTCACATATAAGACTTGTAATTATTATGCTTTTATATCCAAAATGTGTCTTTCCAACATAATCCACATCAATTAACAAACTTTATTCTCAAATATTCCTCCCACTCCTTACTATTTTTGAGAGGACTGCTCCTACAATTTTTAAAAGTACAAATATAAGAACATTTTACTATCACTTAAAATTTTATGTAAAGATATATTTTAGAAAGGCTCAGTGGCCGAGTGATACGTCACTGGAGCATGAATTCCCAAGTTTGATTTTGAGGGTCGCAGATGGAAAATTGCACTTCAAGTCTCCCGGTATCTGCCCAGCTTTGTGTGGGCAAAGACTGTAATAGCGATTATGATAAAAGACGCTAAAACTAATGTTGTCAGGTCCTCATTTGATACCACACAGTCTCGAACAACAAAAACCAATGTACAACAAGATCTTAACTTCTATATTTAAAATTTCATTTTATCTCATTATTCACAATAAATAATGAACCTATAAATATGTAAAGAATGAAACTTTTTTACAATATTAGATTAACAAGAACTATTTACAGTTATTTTTTGCTGAAATAGCATCATATATCTATTTGATTACAACTGCATAATATGTTAACCAGGCTTAAGATGGTAGGTATCTTAACGTTGTAATTGTATATACCAAATAATATTTCTAATGAGGGAGGAGAGAGGTTGATATAATTTAATCTATGCTAAGCAGAATAAATAAATCTTATTTAAATTAATAATGCAAAATAACAATAATTCATTATAACTATAAAGCAAAGACATTTAGAATAATACAATATTATAAATGTTATACTTAAAATAACAACTAATACGTAACTGTAAACAAAGTAAAACTAAATATCATATACTAATTGTAAGTACTCTTCGCTACACGGTTTTGTTGAAACTATAATCATGTATCAACTATTTTATATAGGTACACCCTCCAAGACACTGAAAAGTGTGTTTGGAATTTTTTTATAACCTCAGATAGTCAGACTGTATACATAACTGAGCATTTACTTTAATATTCATTACAAAAACAAAACAGTACCGGTGCATATAATTATTCATTATTAACACTCAAATTGTAGGGATAAGAGTGAATATGACGGGAGAATGGGCATGCTGAGTGAAGATGAACGAGTTTAGTCATTGTTATTAAGGTCAACTGTTAACACTTTGAAGCCTAAGCCCGAAGATAGATCGGGCGACGCAAACTGGCGTACTCGCCGACGCCCGAAAATAGCTCGGGCGCCCATATTTAATTCATTATATCTTTATTATCGGCATATAATCGGGTTTAGGTCATCTGAATATGTCTTTTAGTTATCTGTTATTATATTTTATCGGTCTATTAATTTTTTTTATCTACATCTGGTCTTGGATAAATAATTATCGTAACAGCTGACAAACAGCTGAGTGGTATTGTTTATGTCAGCATTGTTTATGTTGTTATATTTTGCTATTATATTTATTATATGTTATTATATTTAGCTTATATTATTTATATTTAGCTTATATTAGCTTATATTATATTTAGCTTATATGTTATTATATTTTATATTATTATATGTTATTATATTTAGCTATTTTTTGTTTTACATATTTTTGTACTTATTTGTAGCTTCTGTAAAAAATAAAAAAAATGTACAACACCTAAAGTTTTGCCCATCATTGAAAAGAGAATTTTCTCCCCTTTACAAAAATATATAATATAACCTTTTTATGAAATTTATAAGGCATTTACAATTTTTTTAATGTGAACATAAAACCCCCAGGATTCCATGCCAAACGGAGTATTAAGGGCCCAGGCTTCAAAGTGTTAAATAGATACAGTGATAAAAGTCATGTGTCAACCTTTTTTCAACCACTTGGGCGATAAAATACGATATATCGTCTTTTTGCAGAGAAACAGTCTTAATTCGGTTTCAGAATGCAGTAGCAATTTTAGCACTAGTCAGCTTAATCACATTTTATTACACACCCATAACGATAGCGGCATGTATGGAACAAGAGGAGTTTCTGTTCGCAAACATAGGTTTGTTGTGTTTCTGAGAAGAAAAGAATAATAATACCGAGTTTGCAAAATAACAGTCACTTCTACTACATTTTCTAAACAATTTTCCATTTTTATGTAATTATATGTCAATTTTAGTGCTATTAAATGGCACTAAAGATTATATGTGAATTTTTTCTGTTGTCATTATCTGTGAAGTGTTTCAAGTGAATTATAAGAGAATTTTAAGTAGTTTTGTATACATCTAAGAAAATTTAAAAATGATGCATCATTAGGTTTAGTTTTTAGTTATAGACTAA
Organism: Stictocephala bisonia; assembly: GCA_035578905.1. Lineage (NCBI taxonomy): Eukaryota > Metazoa > Arthropoda > Insecta > Hemiptera > Membracidae > Stictocephala > Stictocephala bisonia. Next base: position 1,058,070 of record JAQJVL010000175.1, on the reverse strand, counting down.
GCATAAATGATGTAATCAACTCAATAGTTATTTTAGAAATAATTATTAAAAACGCATTTATTTTATTCCGCTTGTTTATCTGTAAATGTTAGTTTTAATTATAATTCTATAGCAATTACCTAATATTTTTTTCAATTTCATGAAAAAAAAAAACTGCTACCATGGTAACAAATTGTCAAATAAATTGTAATACTCGAACGGTTATATTGGTGCAACTGAATAAATGAATTTATTTCCCATAGATAATTACATAATACATGCATGAAAAAATGTGAGAAATATACTGGCCACTTTAACCAGTAGCATGGCCAGTTGTACAATAGAAAATTATAATTAAATTAACAAGTAAATTGGAGTCTGCATTATAAGAAATATATACTTAATATTTAGCCAACTGTAACATCTGAGGATTTTAAATAAGACAAATAAAAATAAATATAACTGCAATTATATAAAATATGGAGTAGTAAGTAATTGTAAAGAAGAGAAATGTATTTAAACTAAGACATTGAGAAGAAAGCCAAGTGATTGTTTGCTTACAAAAATATTTGAGATTATTAATATTCTTGATTTGAAGTGGTTATTTTATTAAAATATTTGGGCCCCAAATATAAAAAGGAATGACGGAAAATTGTTTTGTTAACTTTAGGCAATTTAAAACAATTATTTACGAAACTTCTTGTACTATGTGGGTGATTGGGCACAATGTTTTCTCTATTTCCGCTTCTAATAAAAAACAATCTCAAATGAAAAGTTGCTGTATGGGTAGAATTTTTAACTGTTGGTATAATGGAAAGGAATGTGTTCGTTTAGATTTTTTAAACATTATACGTAAAAAGTAATTTTGAGTGGTTCTCAGCCTGCATTTTCTCATTAATGTTTTGTACGTTCCTCCCCAACATGGCAAGGCGTATTGTAATCTTGAATTTATTAATGCAAAATATAATATTCTTAAAAACTGGACATTACAAAAATTTCTCAAAAAATAAAATGTTCTTTCTGTGATCGTAATTTGGCGTGTAAATCTAAAATATGCGGCTCAAATGTAAGTTTTTCATCAAATGTAATTCCTAAATATTTAATAGTTTTTACTTGTTCTAATGGCTGGCAGGTATACAAATTTGGAAATCACAGGTTGAGGAATGAACTCCTTCCAAACCTCAAATAACTTATAATATTTATGTATTACAACGATTTCATTACCAACCTCAATTCCATCTTTATCAATGATCAATCTAAAAATGACTTGATCCAATTTCTTCAGCAATGTTTTTTATAACAGATGAGGAACGTTTTCTAGATCAATGACTGTTAATATCCACATTTTGTTCACGGAAAACCCTCATGCAATTACCACGGATTGTTACCAATATCAGTTTTTTTTTTAAATGTTTGAGCTGACTTAGTTGGTGACAGTGGCGCAGTGCTGTAACACAGCTACCTGGAGAAAGGTGTTGTGGACATTTATATATAGGCTAAATATGAAAGTTATGTATAGTAACTATACATGTCATAAGGATTACAACAAGACAAAGTTTAATTTTACGATCTCTAGAAGCCACCCATTTTTACAACATTTTTACAAGGAACATTTTTCAAGATATCGGGTGACACATTTTTCTTTAAATGTATTATTATAACATAGCCTGGTTCATTTTGAGAAAAATAATACTAGATACAAGTAAGTTTATATAAGTTTACTATTTTTTAGAGTTTCTTAAAAATAATGTCTGCAAATACATGAAAAATGACCTGACGGTATGGGATAATCTAATGGCTGGTTCAGGGGTTAAGCTAACCGAGCATAGAACCTACCCTCTACAACCTCTACAGCACTTTATCTCCCAGTAGCTGTGTTACAGCACTGCCCCACTAGTGACGAGACAGAAAGTCTACATACTTATTTTAGCAATGAAAATCTGGTTTAACAATTGGTAATTTTGTTATCTTTCAAAAACAAATAAAAGCTGTGATGGACCGGTATCAGGATATTTATTATTTACCTTATTTTATCTCTGAGAAAAAACTTTAATTCATTTCTTAAAAAGCACCTAGAGTCTTCAGAGAATATAGATTCCAAATTTCAAAGTCTAAAGCATTATAGTTTTTTAGATACGGTACTTTTAACTTATCAGTTGAGTCACCATTGACAGTTAGTCAATGGCAATTGGCTTTAATATTTATAGATATAAACTCCCAACAATAATTAATGGACTACCGTATAGATTTTAGATTATAGCTTTTAAATTACAAACTTGTTCAATTAGCAAACACTCTCTTAGAAGAAGTCAAAGTTGGCAGAAATATTTCAGTCCAATCATTAAGGGGGGGGATTAGCCTATAAAGTTCATAGATGGCAGAGCAATGAAGAATGTCAAAAGCTGATGTGACCTAGAGTATTTCAGGTCTTTAATAATGAAGAGACACTCAAGTAAATAAATTCATCAAATAAGATGTTGTGTAAATTTTATTAATTTAAAATCTAATTACTTCCCTGTGGCCAAGTTTGTTTGGAGACCAGCACAATAACAATATTCCAAAACAGATAATATGACCAAGCAAATAAGAAATAATGCATTTCAAGTCTTGCATATTAAAGTCTGACTTGGATACCCTCATAATCAGCCTTAGCAATTAAGACGTCTTCTTACATAAGTGGTCAATACCATCAGGACTAACCAATATTTGGTGCCAATACACCTCTAACCAACACTTTCCTCTTCAAAACAGAAATGGAGAGGAAGATGAAAGAGGCTAATAAAACCCTTATGATTTAGGTACCGTAATTATAAATGAATTAAAAATAGAGTTAACACAATTTGACAGCTGAAATATAATTAACAGATCCTACAATGAAACTACTTTTTAATTACTGTTTAATGTTTCAGAAAATGGTATTGAAAGTGATTTGTGTGATTAACAACAAACTTAGGCCTAGTTCATTACTTAAAATTAGGTTTATTCCTTAAACTCATAAAACATTGCAGTAGGTCTAACTTAACACATTTACATAAGAATAACTTAATATTACAACATTTGAATATATTGAGATGTATCACTGACTAGCTATAAATTAGTATAAACTTGTATATAACAAATATTGGGCTCACTTCACATCAATGTTATATAGTTATATTAAATTCCTTAATCTCTATAAACCTGGAGATTATTTTTCTCTAAACTAACTTATTTTAATTATATAGGCCTACAAGAAATTTTAAAAAGGAATTTCTTTTTATAAGGCTTCAAGTCTCATTGGAAACTTGCATGTCTTTTTCTTAACGTATGGTATAAATCTGAAGGAGTAAATAGATAAATGAAGGATTGCAAATAATTTAAATTCAATTGCATTAATATTTGCCAAAATTGCCTTACAAAATAATTGCTAACTTAATGGAAAATGTGAACTGATTTTAAAGTTTATTTATGCACTTTATCTAAATAATATATACAAACATTACAGGAAATTATACTACATTTAAAACAGATTAATAAAACAGAGAGAATTTTGGTTGATATATTTTTAGGATGTCTAAAGTTTGCCATCTGTAACCCCTAAGTTTGTTTGCAAGTAACTCATAAAAGCTGTAACAGTTGTGCAAAGTTAGTCTGTAGAATACTTATTACTTAACTTTAAGTACCTTTCAAAAGACGTCAGAAAAGTTAATTATTAACAGACAGAGTAATCACTAACTTATAATAAATTTCTTATTCCACTTTTAATAGTGAAAGTTCATTTTAAATATAAGTATTATCATTAAATACTTAACTAACTTTAAAAAGAAAAGTAAATGACCAACCTGATGATTCTGAATGGCTGTTATTAGTTCGTGTTGTATCTTAACAATATCATCTTGCAGAGATTTCGTAATTTCCATTATATTGTGCCAAAAGATTTGAAGAAAAAGTTACACGGATATGTAGATATTTAACACTTGATTTACACTTCTTCACTCTTCCACCAATCCAACCCCTTCCACCTCGAGAGTTGCGGCCGTGCTTGTAAAGTCCTTGCAACTAGATCCGCGCAAGCGCACTCTACTACCAACTGAACTTTAAACTAAAGCTAATTGGTGTCGTTACGTCAATAATCTCAACTTACTTTATCTTGATAACAGTAGGAAGAAATGCCTATGTTAATAGAATTGATCTTTCAGCTGTTCTATACCATATGTTTTTATTACACAAACTACGTATTTAGGTTAAATAAGGAAAAGATTTTCCTTAACGTCACCTTTATAAATCAATAACAACGTTTGTTACTGACAAAAGATATTTCGAAAGGACGTGTTCGTTCCTATTAAGAAGACGGAAGTACAAACTTAAATTCATAAATTGCAACGTATTGACTGCAGCCTTATATTAGCAGATTTATAAATATTGTAGTTACAATACAAAAAATGGCCATAAAATTATCTATTTTACTGAAACCATAATTTTTTATCATGGTTAATAGTAAAATTTCATAACTACTAAAATGTTTGGTTGCTATTAATTCTAATATTTATATAAATAATATATATTGGTTACCACAATGAATAAAATGATGAGTACTCTACATTAGTAGTGATTATAGGTGCATTATGTAATTAATGGTTGCTTGCCTTTTCTACTTAAAAACTGTTCAATATTATTAGGATATTTTGAGTACTAAATTATTCAAATACCATATTTGTAAAAGATGTTTATTTTTTTAAATAGTCAAAATATCCGGTGACAGGTATTAGAATGGACATTAGACAAAACCTAATACTATAAAACCAACACACACATGCGCGCACGCATTAAACAAGAACATTAATATTATTATTGGCTTGAAATTTCATATTTTAATTGTGTATATTTCATAATCAGTTGATTATTAATGGTACAGCTTAAATAACTAACCATTTTTATTACATTCCTTGTACCATTATTTACATTGCATTTTATGCAAGATAGAGAAAAAGAAACGTTTGCCGAGAACATCAATAATTCAGGATAGCCTACGAAGATTCGTTTATTGTACAAAAAGTTTCATATACATTTTTATGGTACATACTACAGTTCCTTCACAAAAAGTCGGTAAATTTGAATTTTGTCGAAAACGTGATTAAAAAAAAAAATTCATCCCATTTAAATATGATTAAAAGAAGCTATAAACTTAAAACCCTACATAATATTTACCTTCACTTTTCTGTTATCAAAAATGATATAAAATTTTATTTGGCAATCTCATAACCTAGATAAAATTAAAATGGCTGACGAGAAAGCGCTTACTTGTTTACACAGCTGAGGTTTTTGTATTACTGAAGTTGTAATATTTAGTTAAGATAACAAAAAATGAAATATTTATACTGACAATTAAATTTTGTACAACAATTTTAGTATGATTTTTGTAAAATATTCTACCATTTCCTTTAAAAAAATTGCTAAAGTTGAGATTTGTCAATAACATGTAATTTTATAGAATAGTTCCTCCCATTTAAGTACGAATAAAATAAGTTGGAAAGTATAAACATTACAGAATATTCAACTGTTTTTATATTTGACATTTTACCATTCAAAACAAACAAAAACTTCAAAATATTTTTATGAAAATACTGTCTTTCGTGTATTATTGAGTTATTTGTTTTTCTGTAGTTGCAATATTTCGTTTAGAAGTCATCAAATGACGTTGTTTAATTCACAATAACGTTTACTACAAGAATGTCTATATACTTATATTCTGTATATGCAACAGTTTCCTCACAAAAAGTTGGTTAAGTTGAGCTTTTTGTAAAAAAATGTGATTTTTTTGAATATATCGTCCCTTTTTAGCATGATTAAAACAAGTTGGAACTTAAAAACCTTGCACACTATTTGTTGACTAGCTAACCACTTATGATCAAGTTGGGTAGATCCCCCTCCCCAGTGATCATGTTGTAAGCCCCCTGTGATCAACTTGGGGATAATCACCCGTTATCATCTTGGATAGCCCCCATGGCCAACTTGACTAGCGCCCCGTGATCAACTTGGGTAGCCCCCAAAAGCAACTATCTTGGGTAGCCTGACGTAAACAAATTCTAACCCACTTCCAGATAAGCTAAAAACTTGAATTTTGGCATACTTGTGGGTTTTACTGAGTAGCCGATGATAAAATTCCGAAAACTAAAAAAAATTTAGTTTTTAACTCCTCAGAAAATCAAAATGGCGGATGGGCTTTTTTAACTGTTTACAGAGTTTTACTTACGGCTTGATTTTGGCTTAACCGTTGGAAATAGATCAAATCTGACAGCATATTGCAGATTTGTAATTGAATTTCCCACAACTTTGTTAACGAGCAATTTTTTTTGTATTTTTGATAATAACTATGAAAAAAATCGTTAAATTCCTATTTTCGTTAAACAATTATATTTTTTGTTAGGTTTTCGTATTTTATTGCTTTTTAAGATAATGAAAGAACTTAAAATCTTACACACTGTCTATATTTACTACTTTGTTACGAAAACTGCTATAAATTTTGATTTGTAACTTTTCTTAACTTAGAAAAAAATCAAAATGGCTGACGTGAAAACGCCGACCTGTTTGCAGATTTGAAGTTTTATTTTACTGAAGCTGTAATACTTGGTTTAGACAACATCTAATAAAATATTTAAATTGACAATGAAATAGTGTACAAAAAGTGGCATATACATTTATGTGGTGTGTACTATAGTTTCCTCACAAAAGGTCGGTAGAGTTGAGATTTTGTCGAAAACATGTGATTTTTTAGTAGTTCCTTCCATTTAAGCATGATTAAAAGAAGTTAGAGCTTAAAAACTCTTTCATTCATTATTTACCTTTTCTTTTATTAAAAAAAAGTTGCTATAAATTTAGAGTTTGCACTTTTCATAACCCAGAAAATATTCACAATGCCTGACGAGAAAACGCTTACCTGTTTGCACAGTTGAAGTTTTTGTTTTACTGAAGCTGTAACGGTTATTTTAGATATCATCTAATTATATGTAAAATTGACTATTAAATTTAATACAAAACGTTTCAGATACATTTTTGTAGTACATACTATAGTTTCCTCACAAATTGTCGGTAAAGTTGTGTTTTTTGAAAACATAAGATTTTTTGGGATTTTTTTCTCCCAATTAAGCTAGATTAAAATAAGTAATGAAGTAAAAACCACCCGTGATTATCTTTCGTAGTCCCCGTGATCAACTGTTGTTGCCTACCGTAACTTAGGTAGTCAGCCATGATCAGCTTGGAGAGCTCCAGTGATCATACTTGGGATTAACGATTAAATTTAATCGTTACTTTTTCTATTAACTTTTTAACTTATCCGTTAGTTTTGGTAATGTTTAACTTCTAACTTTAACTATTGAACATTTGGCTAACGGTTAAAGTTACTCAGTTAGTTTTTCAAATGTGATAAAAGGTGCCATTTGGCCCGTGGAATGTGGATTGGGGAGAAAGTATCTAAAACTCAGGTCAAAGACCGATTGTTTTCCTCATCCCCCAATTGTCACCGATAAGCAAGGTCAATGTTTTGAAGACGCACTCCCTCACTTTACTCACATTTTACTGCCTTATAAATAAAAAAAGGCGGACCAAACGAGTATACCATTGTTGTGGGATTGACTTGTGTCCCTGAGGTGATCATTTCACTTGACTAGTTTATGCTTAGGAATAAATTTGAGATAGTCATTTTGTTTTAAATCAACGTGTTGGGCCTAAGCTTGTTTATCTTTCATAAACTCTAATACTGTAATTTTACCTATTTACCCATCTATCTGTATAATTAATTAGGAAAATCAGTTGCATTTTGAAGTTAATGCTGTCAATACTTGATTAATTGATCATTACATACCTAAATTGTCCTGTTCAAAAGTAGTCGGGAAAAACCATTTAAATGGTTAATCAAACCAACATTTCCTCAAACGTTTACTTTATTTTAAATTAGTCTTACTAGGTAAAATCAATCCATTATATGATACCACGCAACAGAATAAACTATCTTCAAGATTGCAGAACATATTTTAAGTAACAATTACTATATTTCGTTCTGTTTTCATTATTTTGCTATCGGCACCGTCTAAAAGAAAAGATAATGATAATACTATCTTTAATATTAATATTAATAATATTATCAATGGTAATTAGTTTTGTATTTTTTAAATGATTTAGATAGTTTTCATAATTTTTAATTAACTTATTTCAATAAGAATAAAACATGCACTCAGAACGGCAAATTCTTAAACATCTAATAAACGTAATTGCTTATCAAAAATAGTAAGAATAGATCTGCTTTCACTCACTTATAGAGTGAGTATATTTTGTTCAGTTTTTGTTTACCGCTAATCCCCATACTTTCTTATCAATAACCCTTCCTTATCATCTCCAGCCTGATAAAAATCACCTGGAGTCAATATGTCACGATATTATTTGGCCTTTCTTATTATCTGTGCCAATTAAAAAAAATGTTTTGCTATCGTGAATTTCCTATAAGATAGTTATTGATTTTTTAAAGTATAGCTTAAAAATAAAACTTTAATTTCAAAGACTTATGTCAGTTTTTGTTAATAATTTTAGAAATTAAATTAAATATTTAATTTTTAAGATTTCGGACAGTTATATAACAAAAATTACTGTAGATATTGCTATACTCTAATTAATAGTATTGTATAATAATATGATATAAATAGGCCTATTTATCTAAGATAATATAAATAATAAAAGATAATACAGGTTAAGTATTTGTTTATGTATATATTATTGTACCAAAACTTACTTTTAACTTTCAATTTCAGTTAATTTTCTAATAATTTAACTTTAATCAGTTAGTTTCAATTTATTCTAACTTTTAATTTCAATTAGTTACTTTTTAGAATATTAACTTTAACTTTATTCAGTTAAAAACAATCATTAACTTTCCAAGTATGCCAGTGATCAACTCAAGTAGACCACCACTATGAACATCTTGGGTAACCCCTCCCCATCCGTGATAAACTTGGGTAGTCCCTTGTGATCAGTAGGATTAGCTCCCTTTCCCTTAATCGAATTGGGTAGCCCACCTAATCACGTTAATTAATCAATATTAGTAGCATCCATGATAAGCTGGGTTACACCCGACCCATTATTAACTTTGGTAGCTTCCATTATTAACTTTTGTACCACCCTTGATTATCATGGGCAGCACTCATGGTAATCTTGGTTAACTCCCCGTGATCAACTAGCGTAGCTCCCATATTCAACTTGGCTAGGTCCCGGTGATTAATCTGGGTAGCATCTGTGATCAGTTTGCGTAGCAATCAGCTTGGGTAGCCAATCGTGATCATCTTGTGTAGCTATTGGTGCTCAAACCTATAGCGGGTTCTTAATCAACTTGGATAGCTCCGCGTGATCAATTTGAGTATCCCCTGTAATTAACTTAGATGGCCAACCATGATCAACTCAGGTAGCCAACCATTATACACTTGGGTAACTCTCCGTGATAAATTTGGGAAGTCCCCTGAGATCAACTTGGGTAGCCACCCATAATTAGTATAGCTAGCCCCAGTGATCAATGTAGCAATCAATGTAATATAGCAACCCTTGTGATCATCTTTGGTAGCCCCCATGATCAAGTTGGGAAGCCCCCTGCGATCAACTTGCGAAGCCCCTGGTATTAATTTGGGTAGCCATCCATGACAAATTAGATGTCCACCGTGATTAACGTAGGTATACCTCATGATAAACTTGGCAGCTCACCGTGATCATGTTGGGAAGCCCCTGTTATCAACTTGGGTAATAACCGGTAATGACCCGTTATCTACCTAGGTACCCCTTAATCAACATGGGTAGCCCTCGTGATCATTTTGGGTGCCACCCATCATTAGCTTGGGTACCCCACCTTGATCATCTTGTGTAGCCCCCTATAATAAACTTGGGTAGTATGCCGTTTTCAACTTAGGAAACCCTCCGTGTACAATATTTCCAGCACTTCTTGGAGCCCCCTGTGATCAATGCGGATTATCTCCGTGATCAACTTGGATAGTTCCCCGTGATTAACTTGGGTAGCAACTGTGATTAGTTTGGGTAGCAACTTTGATCAACTTAGGTAACTCCTGCGATCATCTTCAATAGGCCCCATAATCAACTTGGGTAGCCGACCGTCATAAACTTAAGTAGGCTCCCGTGATCAACTTTAGCAGCTAACTATACTTGACTTAGATAACCAACCATGATCGTCTTAGCTAGACACCCGTAATCTTCTGTGAAACCACTACGAAGGTGTTGAGGTCACCAATGCTCAACTTAGGTAGTCATTGATCTACTTTGAAAGCTCATGATTATTTTTTAAGTCATAATGAAGCCAAGAGTTCAATGGGGGTTTGGGGGCGAAGCGAGTCTATGTACGTTCAGTAAAACTGTTTCAATAATTTGGGATGTTATTGTACACATAAAAATGAGCAAAAAACTTCATATGAAGGAATGTCCTAAAACCTTTAGTTTTCCGTCTATCTGTCTTTATGTGTTTTTCACATAAAAATTCATAACTTTGGATCCACTAAAGGTAAAATTGTAAAACTTCATGATTGTTCTACCCTATAATAGATATATTTTTAATAAAAATATAAAAAATGAATATTTACTTGTTTCAAAATGGCGGACGTTTATTTTGTTCTAACCGAAATATCTAAAAACTGTCTAATTTTACAAACAAAATAAAAGACTAATATTCTTTAGTAAATCTTATTATAAATATTCACAGTCTTTGTTTCAATAAAAACGGATAAAAAACAGCCGAGTTATGCTGCAAAATGTAAAACTATGTTTTACGGCATTAACCAAAGGCTAGTGCTTTTAAATACGTGTGTACATTGAACAGCTGATTTCATGTCAGTCTGCTATTTCATATGAACAGCTGTTTATTTGTGTTATTAATATTAGGTTTGGTTTTTATTGTTGGCATTATTCATTAGTAACAATAATAACACTGGCATGTACACGTTTTTTAGTGTTTCTGTTAAGTGCTCAACGTCAAAAGGAATATAAAGCGCGTAAAGCTGCCGAAAAATCACTACCCAACGAAAATGGTGAGTGTAAACCGATCAAAACAACTGCAATATGAAAGATATTCAATGTTTCTTCTTAACTAACCTGTTGATGTACACACCAAAAGCGTCAGAGATGTTTGAACTCATCCGAGAGAAAGGTTATGGACAAATCCCAATTATCCTGTCTGGTGATATCAATTTGGACCTCAAGAAGAAAGAAAATCAAAAGTTTGTTCACTTCATGGAGGAAACGTTCGGTCTACAACTCAACACAAATCTAGCTATATCAACTACTCGAGGAGGATCATGTATCGATATGATCTTCACTCGCCATATTGACAAGATTGATTGTAAACATTATGTAAGTTACTTCAGCTATCACAAACCAATATTGGCCACAACTTCTAATGATTGTATGGAACAATAAAATTTAAAAAGTAAAGATATATTTATATTTTTAAGATATGTTTATATTTTTTTTTATTGTATTGTTAGTTTTAATTAGTTAGTGTTTGTAATTTATTTTCTTATGACATAGTTCTTTTTTTATTATTTTCATAGTTTCCTTTTGTTAACCAATAATGGCAGATAATGTAATAAACAACTTTACCAACTCAGAAATGGCAGATATGCATTTGATATGTGATATGGCTCATTGTAGTAGTATTCGAGCAAGAAACTATGATAATAATAAAAAAGAACTATGTCATAAGAAAATAAACTACAAACACTAATTAAAACTAACCAGCTGTTCAAAGTCCACACATATTTAAAACAGCACCAAGGGCGGATCCAGAGGGGGGGCGAGGGGCGCGCGCCCCCCCCCTCGGTGGTCACAAATTCTAATTTTTGTTTGTTTATAAAAGATTTAAGCTTAAAGTAATAATATATTGTTCGTTAGTAAAGGTTCGTTTTGAGTGTTAACAGATTTGTGTGCAATATGGATCGTTATCTTGTTAAAAGACCAAAGTTAGACAGTGAAGTCCTTCTTCAAATGTTGAGGTTTCCACCCAGCATGAGGTTATAGACGTGCCGCTGCCACCACAATCGGCACCATCATCCTCCAACTCACAAGTTAGTATCTCCGAAAACATGTGCTCTTTCGACATCGGGTCTCACATTAACAACATGTCTAAGATGAGTGACCATACTAAGTATAGTATTTTTACTAATCATTGGAAGCCTAAAAAGGACTTTAAGTTTCCTACATCCTCTCATGTAAAACGAGGACGGGAAGAACAAAGAAAAGCTAATATTGGCCATTTTGAAAAGTATCCATTATTAGTTTTTTCAGAAGCTAAGCAAGGGCTATTTTGTAAATTTTGTGCAGTACTGTGCCATCAAAAGTTAGTTGGAGGACAGCATACAGTTTCTTTAAAGAAATTAGTTACTGAACCTCTACAGAAATATGCTAAACTCTCAGGCAAGGACGAAGATTTAGAAAGTCACGCAGCGACACAATATCACAAAGATGCTGAAATTGACGCCAAACATTTTATATCTGTTTTTGAAAACCCTGAGGGAGAAATTCTTGATTTGTTAAATGAAAATAGGAAGGCCCAAACCATGCAGAATCGTGCAAGGCTTGTGCCAATAATTAAAACTATTTTGTTGCATGGTAGGCAGAACATACCCCTTAGAGGACATAGAGATGATGGCAGTTTGATTGAAGTTGGAGATGATCCAGTACAAAATGACGGCAATTTCAGGGCACTTTTGCGATTTAGAATAGATAGCGGGGATGTTCAGCTTGAAGATCATTTGAAGTTTGCTGGAGCAAACGCTACTTACATCAGCAAGACAACAGCTAACTTCCTTATAAAATGTTGTTCTGATGAAATTTTGGAAGTGATAACTCAACGAGTATCAGAAGCTAAATATTATAGCATAATATTTGACGAATCCACAGATGCGTCTCATACTTCTCAGCTAAGCCTTAGTTTACGTTACCTGTATAACAATGCTATAAGAGAAGACTTTGTAGGTTTTGTTGATCTCCACGGTACGAACTATTCTGATCAAGAAGTTGAACCTGTTATCACGGGGGAGGTTTTAGGACAGTCGGTGCTGAAATTCATGCAACAGCTTGGTTTGAACATGAACAACTGTGTAGGGATCGGTTGTGATGGATGCACTGTCAATATGTCTGACATGCGAGGAGCAGTGACAGAAATCTTTCAGTAAAAAACACTACGAAACATACTTCAAGCACACTGGTACATTAATACTTGTAACACAATCATCCATCAAGACTCAAACATCCCTTTTGTGAAGACCGCAATTAATTACTAAATTTAGCAGTCGATATTTGAACTTAGTTTTTTACTGACAGAATCTATGTGGTCTTTAAATCTCAAGTTATTATCTATGTCTCTATATCTATGTCAATTTAAAACTGTCATTTATAACTGGCTTCTCAATAATCCATTCTATTCTATTTCCGAGTTTCTAGAGTCTAACTTGAACATAACTTTTTGCAATTTGTAAATGTAATAGTCTTTTCTGTTTTCTGTTTTAAGTATAGATTAATTTAAATATGTGTATGTTGAAGAGTAATTTATTGTACAATTTTAATATATAGTAATTTATTGTTGAATCTTAATATAATATATGGTAATTTTATTGTTGAATTTTATTATGTAATTATTTATTGTTAAATTTTAATATAATATAGTGATTTATTGTAGTTTTAATATGTAATGATGATTGATAAGCAAATTTTGACAGAGTGCAACTGCCTTGTTTTAGATTAGATTTGTAATTGTAGATTTGACATGTCCTATTCGAACTTATGTTTGTCAATGGAATAAATAATTCTTGATTCTTGATTATGTATATTCCAAGAAATTTCGTTACCCGAGAAGGACTGATTAATGTATCACCAATAAAGCAAGAAAGGGGGTGATAATGATCATAGTTGTTGATGTGGAATTCTAGAAACTTGGTTTTGTTTTTATTTATTGTCAGATGGTTATGGGGAAACCATTGAAGTAGAATACTAGACTTCTTGAATATTGTTCCTTCAAGTTGTGATCGATCTTTACCAGTTAATGACAGAGACGTATCGTCCGCAAATAAACACACCCTACTTCCTTCGTCGGATATTTTCAATGGCAAGTCATTAATTTATCAAAGAAACAATACAGGCCCAAGCACCGACCCTTGAGGACTCCTTTAAGAACGGGAACAGAAGGAAGATTCAGCCCATTTGATATAGTTATTATTGTTCACAAACGGAATTTTTACTGACTGAACTCTTCCCCGAAGATATTTGTTAATCCTAGATTGGGAAATTCCTCTTATTTCAAGCCTGTCGGTTTTGGCCAACAATAGGTCATGATCCACCATGTCAAAGGCTTGCGTTTAGTCGAAAAAGAGTCCAATGACTGGTGTTCCTGTATCTAGCGCTTTGGAAATAGACGAAACTAAGAGTTTACAGCGTCTGCTGTCGATTTGCCTTTAGTAAAGCCAAACTGACTACTTGATAATATGTTATTTTTTCCAATAAAAGACAACAATCTAGACGAGAACACTCTTTCCAAGACTTTTGACAATGTTGAGACAAGGGCGATTGGCCTGTAATTACTGCAATCTTCCCGGTTTCCTTTTTTATGTAGTGGTCTAATTATTGAATGTTTAAGAGAATAAAACGTATATAAAATACTCATATCAACCAATTATTAAACTATAAATAAGATACATAAATAAATGCGTGTTTCAAGAATAACGATGTAAAGTTGATGTACAGTAAAAACTAGTTAAAATTCCGGTGTTTTTTAGTTCCAACCAGAATAAAAATAATTAAACCTGTTAGTAACATTTAAAATGCATATGATATAGCGTAAAATGAAATGAGGAAAACAATGATCTGATTAGATTTTTCTTAGGTCTCTTAGTTCCTAAGAAAACAACCTTCAAACTCGAGTGCAGTTAATTTCTGCGCCGACAGTTGTCTACTGTGCACCGCCTGGCCATAGCCTGTCTTATCAAGGCAAAAGAAACGTTAAAACAAAAAACAAACTAAACGTAACCTATAATTCCTGATCAAGATCAAAGGCTTCTGGCTTTAGCTCCAAACTCTGTAAGTATATCTATTAACTTAGCTACTCTTTATTTAACATCGATAAAAATGGGCAAATTAAATATAGTGAGATTATACAGATGCTGCAAAGTAAGCTAGCATGATACAAAAATAAAGTTCCTGTGTGGTTTTTACCTAAGTTAAGAGGTTAGGTTCTTTAAATTTTAATATAAGCTAGCCTAAGTCATCCTGCTTTAATATGTCCCAATAAACATGATTATATTTAATGAAGGATGGATTTATTTGAAATAGTTAAATATTGGACTTTACAATTAAATGAAAAAGCTATAGTTTAATGTTCAACTGTACAATGCTAGGTAGACAAAACTCAAAACAGTTTGGTTAGGCCTATTTCACTATTTTTAAATTTATTATCAACATATATTTCTTACGCATAAATTAGCTCAGTGGTTTCAGCATAATCAGCTCGTATCGTGAATAGTGAGAAAACTCGATTGATTAATTTTTCTATCAGAAGTTCACAGGATTTAGAACAGGGATTCCATCTAGGGAACGAGGAGATCTCTTCCTGTGACTCTTTAAATTTTCTTGATGTTTACATTGACACCAATTTAAACTTTCATGATCATAATGAGCTTGTCTGCAAGGAATTAAGCTCAGGGGTTTTCGTTATATGAAACTTATCAAAATTTGTGGATGCCAGAGTAACCTTAGCTGCTTACTATGGACTGATTTACCCCTTTCTTACATATGTGGTTGTTATTTGGGGATGTGAAAGTTCACACATAAAAATGGTTTTCAAACTCCAGAAAAGGGCGTTAAGAGCGGTTTTTGGGAAACCTTGAAGAACTTAGTGTAAGTCACTTTTTAAAGGGGCTAAAATTTTAAAATTCCCATCAATTTATATCTTAAACTGTGTAATATTTGTTCATAACCACCTTCACCTTTTCAAACCAAATAATCCCCAACATCGTCACAATCTTCGTCATACCAATACAATTAAAATCTCTGCCTATAGAACTGTTTTTTTAAAAGCATTTATTAATCAGTGCCATTAAACTTTACAATGCTCTTCCAGCCCCTATTAAAGTAAAAACAAGTTTCATTTTGAGAGGGAGAAAGAGGTTTTTTATGCAGCGAACCTATTACAGTGTCAGGGATTTTGTTGAGTGCACTGATCATACTGGTTTAATCTAAGATGAATGGCCACCTGTATAAGCTTTAGTTTATTTTAGAAGTTACTCAAAGTTTATTAATATTTTAATTATTCTATGTTACTATATTTAATTAATTTAGGTTATTTTAATCATGTAATGTAATTAATCCATATTATTGTTGACGCTATTTTGCAGTGTTATTCTGTTGTCAATAAAGAATTTCTGAGTTCCGAGTTATATCACTGAATTTCTTTGTTATCGTATTCTCAAACATAATTTCTTTTGTTTCTTAAAGATTAATATAAATAAATTTGTTAAGAATAGAACCTTATTGTCCAGAGCAACAAAGTTTGATTTTAACAGTGAAAAAGCAAGATTATTGAATTAAAATTGTTAGCATTAGTAGTTTAGTAAACCTTTTAGTAAGTAATACATATCTTTGTAACATTGGTATCGTATTTTCTTTTCTTTGAGCTTACAAGGAAACTTTTGGCCATCATTTTGTGTAGTGTTAGTCATTGTTGGCTCTACAATTAGTTTGTTACCTTAACTTACTATGCAACATTTCTACATATCCCAATCGCTTGTCTATGAATATAATGGAGGATCAGCAGCAGTGTCGAAAGCAATTTCTGTAGTTGTAATAAATCTAATTACTGTGAATGTTATGAATTTTCTCAGTAGGGTAAGTATATTGAAAACGGTAATTATATATAACAGGGGCCTTGAAATTTTTTTCATAGTAGAGATACCTACATGACTAAGAAACGAGAATATGATCGGTTTTTAATTTTTCAGCAGAAAATTCGAAAAACTATGCAAATGATGGAAAGATATTTTTTTCCTACACATAGGCCCTAGCAATGTGGGATGTACTAAAATTGTGCGGAACTTTTTCCTGATTATGAATATGGCAAGGGTTTTATAATCAAACCATTACTAAGCACGTTGATGCAGGAGATGTTCCTGTTTCAGTAAGGTTATTTTTTTCTTAAATTAAAGCTATGTTGGGTATTCATAGGTTAGGTTGTTAGGTTTGGATTTGTAAGGTTAGGTAGGTTATGTTCTGTCAGGTTAGTTTAATTTAAGTTAGTATTTTAGAGGGGAGTGGATTTTTAGATTTGTTTTTTCTTACGTAACCAAATAAAAATAATCTAAATCTAACAGGCTAATCAATCCTGACATAACCTAATCAAATGTAACTTAACAATACCCAACATAGGATTATCATATAAAAACTTAATGGAAACCGGCACATGTCCAGTGTTAACACGCTTAATAACGGTCCGATTGCAAAGCCCTTCATATATTTATGATCAGGACAAAAATCTGCACAATTTGAGAATCCAATTCGCTATAGAATAAAAATAAAATATTTTCTGCTTTTCCTCATTTTTGTAATTTTCAGTTTTTACTCTCAATCAATCAAAATCTTTATTCGTCATATGTACATATAGTGGTACAGTTGAATAGTTTCAACAATAATAATAGTTATAATACTAAACTTTGTAATGTGTGCGAGATATTAGTGCTAGTGGATTGCTTGATTACCCTCCTACTAATTAATAATGATTCTCATCGGGTGCCGTCAACAAATTCAGAAAAGGAATAGATTACATTCTTTATTAAGTATTCTTTAGAACTTTTTTAATACATTTAATCTTTGTTCATGTTTCATATTTTGTGGAATGAATTTTAAGAAATAAACTCCCATATGTTTTATTTTTTTAATGTTAGGCGGCGACATGAGATTATTTCCTTCTTCCTTCTGGTATTGTAGGTATGTTTTGGTTGATAAATATTATGGTCTGACAATTTTTGTTTTACCGAGAGGATTGTATCCAAGAATGTATTGCCATAAACTGTTAAGATTTGTAATTCTTTAACACGTTCACGACGACGTGTACCACCGGTGGTACACTGCTACTATATGAAGTGCGGGAGTGTACCACTGGTGGACACGGCAAGTATAACTTTGGCGTGTAGTGTACCACCGGTGGCGCACCGAACAATGAATTTGTTATTGTGGTTTAAAATTAAACGCCTGTTTCTACAGCAGTTCAAATGTGTGTTACGCATTTTAGAATAACTGCCATTAATAGTGTACCACCCGTGGCACACTTCCGCACATTTTTTAAAGGGTAAATAAATATCGAAAATTTGACATGAAACACAATTTTATTCATGAATGAACAATGTGTAATACTTTACTATGAACATAATCTGAATGGTTTTACATTAGTGTTTTGAGTTGAAACACTCCAAGCACATTGCTGGCTGTTCAGGGCAGTCTTTGCAGTATGTAATAACTCTTTTAGCCCGTTTTCTTGCTTCCTTGGCACCAACTTCACCGGAGAGATTTTCATAACAGGATCGGCATCGCTTCCTAGATTCTCTTGCTGTTCCTTCCATTTTACTCAGTTCGTGGCCAACAATTCTGGCCCGTCGCCTTGGTGTTTGGAGTTGTAAGGCAGGTTCTGGTAGATTACCTTGAGGTGCCTGTACAACTAACCGGTTTCCATCAATCAGCTTCATTGCAATTTCACTTCGAAATTTCAACATATCTCACTGTTTCTTTTTTTCAAATTGAGCGTTGAAAATCACGAGAGCATTCACTACTGCAGTGCCAAGCAGTAACTCTAGTGCAACCTTCTTGTACCATTTGGTTGATTTTCTCAACGGAGTATAGTACAAAGAGAGCTGGTCAGAAATATCAACCCGTTTTTTTGCTGAATTATATCCTAACACACAAGAAGGCTTCAGGATTGCCTCTCCTTTTTTGTTATTTTTTCCAGATGGAATCTTAACTGTCTTCTGCTCGTGTGGTAACCATTAGAACTCTTCTCTTATCAGCCCATTTTATTACTTTTACACCCTGCATACATTCTGCCCCAATTACTTGTCCTTTTTTCAATTTTTTACTGACAATGTCTTTGGGGTTATCGACTCTATCAGACCTTAGGGTTCCGCAGTAATAAGTTTTATGGTTCAGTAAAAACTCTGCTAGGGGAACGCTGAAGTAAAAGTTGTCAGCGTACAAAGTTCGACCTTCGTTTATTAGATTTTTTCCATCAAACCAACAACAATTTTTTGGGCATGGCTCTCCCCCCCCCCCCCCCGTTTGATCATCCTTTCCAGCATACACTTTGAATTCATAAGTGTAACCACTTACAGTACACAACTTGTAAACTTTCACGCCATACTTATGACTTTTTTGTGGATTGTACTGGTGAAAAATAAGACGCCCAAGGAATCATTGTAAACTTTCACGCCATACTTATGACTTTTTTGTGGATTGTACTGCCGAAAAATAAGACGCCCCCTCCAAGGAATCATTGTTTCGTCAATGACGACTTGCTCACCAGGGGTTAGAACACTTCGAAACAATCTATTCAATAAACTGACCAGATTTTTAATTTTTCCAAGTCTTTTTTCCCCAGCAATCACTTCAGTGTTGTCTTGAAAATGTAAGCACTTTAGAATCATCTCGAAACTATCCATTTTCATTGCACTTTTTATATAATCATTTTTGAACATGGGGATAGCAGACCAGTAAAGTCTAAGCTGAGGGAGAGGGTTCATCCCCATCACAATCAAAATTCCCAAAAAAGTTTTGATTTCCTCAGGAGTGCAATTGAGCCAGCTTCTCATGAGGGAACATCTTCTCAACTGCGTATTGGCCAAATACTGTGCAGCAAACCTATTAGTTTCAGTTACAATAAGATTTACGACAACTTCATTCACAAACAGATTGAACGCCTTCAAAGGGTTCCTGATGTCAACAGCATTTACCAGCCCTTCATGACCAGTGAAAGGATACTTCCTCTCTCCCGATTGACACTCTGACCATACATATACAGGATTTTCGGGCTGCTGATTATCGCCAGTAGCATTCTGAGGCTGCTGATTATTACCAGTAGCATTTTGAGGCTGCTGATTATCACCAGTAGCATTTTCAGGCTGCTGATAATCGTGGTCAATTAGCAAAGGCACAGGTTGCTGGTCACGAATTGCTATCAATTCATGGTCATGGAATTCTATACCAACAACTTGCACAGTTGCATCAGGGTTTTCTCGGCCATTAGCGTCATCACTAACATTATTAGTATTATTTGTATCCTCACCATCAGTCAAGTCTTCTCCACTGTCTGTCTTCTGAAGATTCCACGTAGTCACTGTCATTAGGCACATACTCACTTCCTGAATGTTCATAGTCTGACAGTTCGTCCAATGCCTCAACAATTTCACCTTCATCCATTTCAAACAATTGAACAAACACAACACCAACAAGCAGTAACAGCAAAAATGTGCTCAACTAACCTCGAAAATGCAGCAACAACAACACACGTGCTACCTCATGTAGAAAAAAAAAAAACATCCGGTGAGGTAAAATCAGTCTGCTAGATGAGGGCTGCCAACCTGCAAAATATTAGAACCATCCCATTACAAGGTATACAATACGTAAAGTGTTTTAGGAGCGTATTATGAAGTGCACCACCGGTGGTACACTACGCGCATTTGTGAAACATGATAACTAGAATGCGTCGTGTACCACCGGTGGTACACAAAAAAAAAAATGCAAAAATATACCTTTATTGCATTTTTTCATACATTTCAGTTGTTGCTATGTGATAGTAAACATGGACGTACAAGAGTTTAAAATAAAAAAAAGAGTCATGATTTTTTTTAAAATGTTGCCCATTTGGGGTCTGTTTTCCCAAAAAAGTCCTCCTGCCGGTCGTCGTGAACGTGTTAGAGCATTTTCTTACTGAATTGTCTTTTTTTAATTCTAACATGATACAAATAGATTTTTGTTGAACTTTTAGTATTTGATCAAGATTTGAATTCCTGGTAGCTCCATTTAGACATATCCCAAATGAAATATGAGAATGAATATATGAAAAATATACAATCCTTAATGTTTTAAATGCCGACCATTGTAATTTTGTAGACCATATAAATTTGTAGAATTTATATTCAATATAAATTCTACAAATTAAATGGTTGATCAGAAATAATTAAGTAATGTAGTAAATAAGTAAATTAAATTTCCTCATATATGAAGACCAATATCACGAAAGTTTTATCACAATTCTATGACACCTCGTTGACTAAATAGTTGTCAATAACACAATAGAAAAATGTCTGAGCACCTGCTGAAGAACCTTTCAAAATATCTGTCTATTATAGTACCTATGTGTTAGAAGCTTTGTGATAGAGGTCTTTTTTTGGTAAGAAAATTGAACTATAACGTAATTATTTGTGGTCAACTGTTTAAATTAATTGTAGCATTTATCAAACACAAAATCAATCGGGAAAGTTCTTGATGCTTTTCCCCACTCTCAACATAGGCCCATGCTGGGTTCATTGAGAATCTAAATTCCCATAATTCGATCTTTTCCAAGTCGTAGATGGAACTTCAATAAAGCACATGGAAGGCCTTTACCAACAGGCTTGATGATAGCATCAGATTCAATCCTCCTACAATAAGAAATTATGATCGTTTCACAAGTCTCGTCTTGTCCATTGCTAAAGCTTAAATACCTTTAGGATACAGAATGGAGTATATACCAGTATGGAGTAAGGAATCAGATGACCTTTACAAAGAGTTTAATACCACAGAAAACTCCAACACAGCTAATCTGCTGCTGCACTCTCTAGACAGTGCTAGGAGAGAAAAATTGGTTAAAACTGTTGAAGATATAAACTTAACCCAAAGCAGTAGAAAAGCATGGTCACTCAGTTTTAAGGAAGCTCTCTACTGGTAAATCTCCAAATCAAAGAGAAGTGCTCCACCCAAAGGTTGCTAATATATCTAAATGGATAGTCAGCTTATCAAAGTCAGTCCGCCATTCTTCTAACAAACATGTGATTTACAAGCTACATGAAATTAAAAAGAGCCAATTGGCACCCCTGGAAGTCTCCAGAAATTTCACAGAGATAGATAGTGGGATTTCCGCTATACCAGCAGGGAAAGCAGCCGGTCTTGACAGTATCTTTCTGGAATTTCTGTTGCATGCTGGTAGCAAAGTGAAATAATGGTTTCAAACTATCTACTATAAGATACTAGCTACAGGCGATTTGTCAAAAGCATTTAAGTGTTCAAAAGTATTAGCTGTTCTGAAACCTGGCAAAAACCCTGAAAAAGTGGAAAGTTACCACCCTATATCTCTTCTTAGTGTTTGTTACAAGTTTGCTGAAAAGACTGTTATACATCATTTATTGAGAATGGGTTTGAAAATAAGCTAAAAACATTCACATTTTTTGTTGAACTCACAGCGGCTTATGACACAGTATGGAGCAAAGGTTTGTTATTAAAGTTCTACAGCCTCCTTTGCTGTCCCTTTCTATTGCGACTTCTAGAGTCAATGCTTAGTGCCAGGCTAATAAATTTTTATATACGTCCGTACTTGCTCCAATTTTATTTTACGTGTATATTGCTGACATCCCAATCACCAAGTCAAGAAAGTTTATACATGCAAACGATATTGCTTTGGATTACGAACTTAAGGACTTCACAGCTACTGAAGAAACACTCACCAACGATCTTATAACCATCTCGAAGAATATTTTACAACCTGGAAGCTGAATCCTAACCCATCAAAAACCGAAGTAGTCTGCTTCCACATAAGTAATCGACTGGCTAATTGAAAATTAAACATCTTTCTAAATGGTATGAAACTTCACCTCAATGATCATCCACAGTACCTGGAAGTAACGTTAGATCGATCGCTGACGTTCAAAAGCCATCTTCAAAAAACAGCAGCTAAAATTAAAACCAGGGCAAATGTACTACATCATATTGATGGAACAACTTGGGGAGCCAACGCACACGTCCTGCGTACTACTGCTTTGTCACTGGTTTATTCAGCTCTTGAATACAATGCTCCCGTATGGCTAAATAGCGCACTTACTAAAGCGATTGATGTCCAACTTAATAGAGCCATGAGAGCTATTAGTGGCACATTAATGGCAACTCCACTACCTTGGCTCCTGGTTCTGTTCAATATAGCTTCTCCAGAAATAAGACAGTACTTAAAGAAGGAGGCACTACCAAAAGAATTCAATAAGATCATGAATTTGCACCTCCCCAATGCACAGGATATCCCATGTCAGAACAGTCGCTTAAAATCTTGAAATCTACTTACCGCTTTCCAGTTGAGCAGATCAAATTTCTTGCCCAATACCAGCTGGGCCATAGCGTGGAACAGTTTTGATAGACAAAATAAGTTCTTTATTAACGATCTATCAATACCTGTAGTATCTCCCTCATGGTAAATGGACATTGTTGAATCGGTTCTGAACTGGAGCGGGCAGATACCTCCTGGAAATACAAATAGGGATTGACACTAGATCAGTCATGTGATTGCAGGGAGTCTATCTAAACAATGGATCACATAGTTACAGAGCGCCTCCTGCGTTGTTTTATGGGGGGATTAGCTAGCATAAACAGAATCAGTGAGGCAGGTCTTAAATGGCTTGATGGATTGGATTTAGCTTTGTGACAGGAGATTACTTGTTTTTTTTATTAATGTCTAATGACTTTTATAGTTTTTTCCAAGTATAAAACACAGCTTTTATATAATTTTAAATTACTAAATGGTAGCTGACAAAAAAAAAAAAAAATAATAAAAGATATGCTATATATATAAAACCAATAACTATTGCAGTTTTATCAATCATTTTATTTAGTTTTAGGTGAAAACTTTGAGGGAGATTTATAATGGCTAAAAGAAGCGCATCTTCAGACATCAACCATGAAAATTGGGATGCACCTTATCAACCAGAAAAGGCCGGAAGTTTCAAAACTGCACCTCAAGAAGTTTTACAAAAGAGAGTTTTAAAAGTTGCAAGACGATCATTGAAATCATCTAACAGCACTGTAAGCTACAATTATTTGCTGTAACAGTATAATTGAATAAAAGTACTATTTTTCTATTAATTATTATTACTGTTTTATTTTATTATTGAGGGATATCAAAGTAACAGGGGTTTTGGACATTTTACATAATTTCTTTTAAAAATAGAAATCTCTTTATTTTCTTCGCAACAGTTACAGGTTGTAAAAATCTAGAAATGGCTTGAAATTTTTTGAACCATTAAATATTAAGCATTTAACCTCAAGATAACAATGATAAATAAAAAAATATACTTTTGAAACAACTATTATTACATTTTCATCACATTAAAGGAATGTCCCATAAGAGTCATAAGATCTTAATAGAGAGCACACATCAAATTAAAGGTCTTTATTTGAAGAAAAAAAATCTGCAAAGCCAACCTTAAAAGATTGTACCTATAGAAAATGTACAACCTTAAGCTCAATAAAAAAAGTTCTTAGTTTATTGAACCATTGTAGATTAAAGCAGTTAAATTGTAAAACCTTTGATACTATGTATAAAATTCTATTCTTTAAGAGTCTGAAGAGGCTGTTGGCCATGTTGGTTTTAATCCCATAAGAACAATGATATTTACGAATCCATATTTTTTTTATTATTTATTGACCAACAGTTTTGTATCAGATATCATTTTAAACGTTATCATATTGCACGTTCGGTTTGCTTTTGATATTTTGAATACACAAGCCTAGTGTTGAAAAATAGGTGAAAATAAAAACTTCAAACTATATATTTTTATTGTTTATAAAACTAATTAGCAATTTACAAAGCAATTCCAATGCGCAATTTATTTCCTGATCAAATTCAATTTATTAGGAAAAATTCTGTTTAAAAATAACTGTTTAGTTTTTATACACATGATTGTATGTCTAGCTCAAAAATAACATTATTCTTATGGGGTCAAAACCAACATGACTGATAGCCTCTGCAGACTCTTAAAGCAGCTGTTAATTTTTTATCGCATAAGGAGGATGGAAACTGAGAAGATACTGGCAAGAAGTTAACCCACTGTTGGTTTAACTCCTTGCCATTAACATATAAGCATTCAAATCAATCAGTTTAAGCCCTGTATCTACAGGTTTTAGACTGAGGCTTTATAGAATAATTCTATTGCTTAACAATATACAGCAGTAAGGCAAAAATATCTTCTGCAAATTTATAAAAATGTGAACTAGCTGCTAGGAGCAGAATCTTACAAATTTGTTTATCCCATTTAAGTAAAATAAATCTTTAAATATCTTTGATATTTGCAAAAAAATGCTGTTATTTGTTTTAGAATTTATACTATGAATGAGAAAGAGTTTATTTATTTATTTTTTTTACTAAACAAAAATAGTTAAGTAATCCACCTCAAAATTATAATGTTTTCTCATTTTTAAATAGTATAGCATTATAATAAAGTAAATTTGTGCTCAAAAGAAAAGCCTCTAGTGGGAAAATTTAGGAGTAGATTCGATTCCTTACATTCTATGTTTTATGTGCTCAATCTGAATTTGAAGTTTTCTAACAAAATTTTGCAATGCAACAATGTTAAAAATACAAAAAAGGAAAAACTGTATTTTCTGGCAGTTTTTTGCTTCTTTCTCAAAAACTGATTATTTTACTTGACTAACCTGTTTGGAAAGACAGTAAACAAAACTTCCTACAAATTTGATCAGGTGAGTTATCTTCTACGATGTTTGGGCGCAATCCCTTGCTACATTTTTGTATATTTTGTCATCGTCTGAAAAACACTTGTGTACTCCATTACTTCTATTTACTGTTTCCATACAAATATAATTCTAACTTTAATTATAATATAATTAAAATATATTTATTCTATTCTGGCCTCAGGTGTTAGTGGGGGAGTTGCAAGACAAAGTAAAATAGCATTCTCTATAAGATGTTCAGCGGAGAACATGAGTGCGAGGTAAGTTTCTTTTTCCTTTGACTTTTCTCCTGTACTTTGCATCAATAAGAAGAAAAAGAGATCAAACAAACAGACCGAGAACAGATTGAAGAAAGCCTAACGCTAACGATAGAACCTATGCCAAGACCCTCTGTACGACAAAGGCTCATGTAGTTTTTATGCATATGTAAAAAATGGTATCATAACATAACAACTAAATGTTTGGTTGAAATTTCACCTTTTTTTGTAACTAAAATAGCCAATAAATTACTATTAATGAACAAATTACAGAGAAGAATGCCATAGCTTTGTCCAGATTGGAAGTAATACCTCATCCTGGTTTGAAACCAAAAGGGGAGTGCACTTTCTCCATTTCTATTCATTTTAGTTATGGACGAAATAATGAAAAAAGTAAAAGGAGAAATGACATCAGAGTTTAGTGCCCTAGTGTTTGCGGATGATGTCGTAATTTGGAGTTACACAGATTAGGATGTCCAGGAAAAACTCAATTTATGGAACAGCAAGCTTAAATAGTTTAAACTTAGAGTCATCAAAGGAAAAACAGTAGTAATAACAGTTGGAAGTAACTTAAATCCAGTAACCTTAAAACCAAGAAATCACACCCTCAAAAATCTAGAGCACTTTCAGAGAAGAAAAATCTAGTACCCCCCATCTTGGAACTACTATAACTACTAATGGTAAAGATACACTTGAAATCACCAACAGACTAAATAACACAGCCACATTTTCCCACCAAGTCAGAAGTTTGTTGTGGGATGGTAAGGTACCAAGAATAGCTAAATCAGCAATATTCAATTCATACTTTATGCCTATTTTAACTTACAGCCTAGAAACTTGCAACCTAAATAAAAAATACCGTAGTAGATTCCAGACATCTAAAATGAAATTTTTACGCACAACTTTGCAGAAGACCAGACGAGATAGAATCAGAAATACAGACATAAGAAACCATTTTAGGTGTAATAGGACAGTTGGAGAAAAGATCAGAATGGCAAGGTTAGGATGGTTTGGACATGTAAGAAGAATGTAGGAAGGAAGGAGAGGCAAACATGTGGTTGGGAGGGGATGTTGATGGCAAGAGAAGAGTTGGGAGACGTAATACTCAAAGGACAGCAGTTACAACAAATTGAGCAAGACAGAGTATACATGGACAGGAGAAGATGGAAGAGGCTTGTCAGCAGACCCAGGAGACTGGAGCTGCTAAACCGATGATGATGATGAATTAAATCACTTAAACATGTGATTAAAAAAAAAAAACCTCCTTTACTCAGTAATCTAATTGATGGTGAAACTCAATAGAATTCACTAATAATAAATAAAAGTTATAAACTGAGTAAAGTGTGCAGATGATGACAGTATACGCCAAAATTTAACTAGGTGCTACTGCGCCTTCTTCTTCTGCGGCACAACGCATAACGCCATTCTTCTGCGACAAACTGTTTATCACAGAAGAAAACTTAAATGATAAAATTTGTAGGAAATTTAGTTTAATCTTCAAATAGGGCTCGGTTATTCACAGAAAATAGTCCATTTCCGAGATTATAGTACAAAAATTGATGGAAAACACAAAATTTCCTTTTTTTTGCATTTTTAACAATGCTGCGCTACAAAATTTTGCTATCAAAATTTGGATTCAGCAGCTGAAAAAAAAACATATGGAATGGAAGAAATCGAAACTACCCTAAAACTCTCTGGTTAGAATTTACAATTTAACTGAATTGTTAGATATATTTGTTATAATTTTCTCTGCTATACTCCAGAACAGAATATATCAATGATAGTATGTGCTTAGATTTGAATCAATGGTCCCAGCCAGTGAACATTTGAGTAGGATTTTGTTGTTTATATTAGACTCATACTAAAATAAATTGTTCTTTTGTTATTATCAGGAATCAGGGAAGTCAGTGTTTGCTTCTTTTGGTGGTTTTAAATCATCTGCAGTATCTTCAGGTACACCAATAGCTAACAAGCCATTTGGGTTTCTTGGAGGTGTGACTTCAAGCAACAATGTGACTACTACAAATGGCACAACTTTGTCAACATTGCCTGCCAAGGAGTCAGTCACACCGCAGCAGCAGTACTTAGCTGACTTAAAACAGCTCAACCTGAGTGTCTCTAACTGGATTAAAACTCACATAGACTCAAACCCATTATGCATTTTGACTCCAGTTTTTAGCGATTATGAAAAGTAAGTAATTTTTCTCATTTTAAATTTCAAAATACAATTTTTATCTAAATGCCTGTAACATATGAGACTAATTAGTGAAAAGTCTCCACCAACAATTTATCACTAAGAATATGAAAACTATGAATCTTATTCACATTGGAATTCTGTCCTACAGTACTGGTAGAAATTGTTGTCTACAAACTATTAACATACATTGTTTCTTGGCCTTGGCATATGCCCCGATATTAAAAATCCACCAGCCTTCATTTTGAATACAAGGTTATCGTTAAACTGAATATATTTTTAACAAATGTTCATATTTTATGTTTTTAGTTCAATATTCTTAATAAGTGAGAATATTTAATTAAAACTTTATACCGAGATAAAACTATATTGTGAAATTAAATTTTTCTAATAAAATCAATTTTCCTATTTTTCAAAATTGAGTTTAAATAGGCCCAAAATAGTTTTTAAAATTCAATGTCTATGAATATTTTAATTAAATAGAAATTGGAACCATGAAAACAATTTAAAATACACTTTTTAAAAACATTGAATATCATTTTTAGAATTAATTGCCTAATTAATTAGTACTAATCTAATTAATTAGTATTAAAATGATAATACAAAATTTAATAAATGCAAATGCATAAAATTACACCAAATTTAATCCTAGATGGTGAATACTAGGTGACCCATTATGAACTCCACCTGCAAAGTGCTTCTTTTCAGCGCTTTGCAAGCTTTTTTGTAGAAATCATAAAAAATATCAATTTTATCATTTTGTTTTTCTTCTCAAGAACTATAATTTCACATACTACCATCGAAACTTAAAAAAAAAAAAAAAATAGTAAATACTTATTGTCTAGAAAAGATTGAACAAATTTTAAAATTTTTTACGTTAATTATAATTTATAAAACCCTCCTTAGGAGCACTAAAATATTTTTGTGAATAATTCCAAGATAGCCAAATTGTTTATTATTTTGTGCACTATAATAATATGTTGTACATTTTATATAAACTACTAGTTTTTTTTGTTGGAATTGATTGTTTACATAAAGTGCAAAAATGAAAAAAAAGTTACAGTATGATCATTGTAGGTGATTACCTACTATTTGATTAAATAGTACATGTAAAAATTCTGAAAAAAGCAGATAAGAGCTAGGAAACAGTCGAGTCCTTACAAACTTCCCTGAGGGAGGGAAAACAAAAATCGGACCGCACCCCTGTGCACTAGGTCGGTAGAGCGGTGCGGTATGCCACTGACCTCGAAAAGTCTCCAGACCCCTAGTGCACGGGAGTCCACTTGATTACTTGTATTTTATTCCAGGTCTAAAATTCTCCATGCCATGCTGCTCCACTGACCTAGTGCAAGCTCTTTATGAATGTATACGCTATCTGTGCTGTATTCATCCTGTTGTAACAGATTTATGAGTCTTCTTGGACACCTTGCTGCAATAAAAGTTAAGAATATCCTGTCTAAAAATAAAGGCACCCTAATTCCTTCTAAGAAATCCCTTGGCTTCATTTTCCTAAAAGCATATGATACAAAAATAAAATGTCAGTGTGAAACTGACATTTTTATAGTGTATACAACTGTGTTGTCTGACTTTTTCTTTCACCTTCTTTCATAAATTTGCATTTTTGTAAGAAATTATTCAAACATGCAGGTTCAGCAACACTAATAAATAGATGAAATTATTGCAAATGTTTTGCCACTATATAATTTTCTCGTTTCTTGTTTGCACTACATAATTTTGAAGGTGAGACGCTTCTGGAAAACTTTAAGAGTTTACATCCTTCCTTGACAAGTGGAAAATCCAGTGATGTATATGGAAACAAACTATACAACGAAATTGAAATGTTCAAAACAATTTTAACAGACAATGAAAAGAAAGAAATGAAAACACCATTTGATGTTCTTCGTTACATAAATTTGAACGGGATATATCGAACATTTCCTCAATTCAACCATAGCTCTGCGAATTGTGCTGACTCTTCCCGTAACTATAGCTTCAGGAGAAAGATTATTTTTCAAGCTGAAAATAATTAAAAATTATCTACGGTCAATAATGTTCCAAGAGCGCTTGGTTGACTTAGCAACAATGTCCAATGAATTTGACATTCTCAATGATTTGGATGTCAATTCTATAATCTCTGAACTTGCTGAGAGAAAAGCAAGAAGAGTTTATATCACCAAGGAATAAACCTTTCGGATAACTAACATGTTTGGCAAGGTTTTGGTTCTTGCTAGGCCGTAATATAATATGCTTTATTGTTTCAATATAATTATTTTCTTTAGATTGGTGGAGGGAACATCACTATCGTTAATAAATGGCTCAAATCTGTTGTAAAATAATTATCATTGTAGTAATTTCTTTGTATACGTCACGTAGCATTTATAAAAGAAAATAGATACTGCTTTAACCCTCCGATGGTTCACTGTTTTACCTCTGATGGTTCAGCCTATTTTGACCAATTTTCAGCCTTTTCTTTTAAATTTATAAAATATTTATTTTTTATCCAAAATATACTTATTATACATAATTTTGTTCAAAAACCATATACAGTAGTATTATTATGTATTTCAAAATTATTTACGAAGTAGTTTTAGATTTTCATTTCTGGAGAGAAGAAGAAGAACAAGAAAATTCAGAATGTTTTTCATACTTTACAGACACACAAAGTTTTCACTATATATAGTAGACAAATTCCAAGATAACTATTTTGTGGAGAATTGTGGAATCACTAAAATAAAAAGTGATCTACAAAAAACTATATACAGGTGCACTGTAGTGAACAACAATGACAAGACTGACAATCACAGCTGTCAAGTTAGTCTAGGCCAACGCCAACCGAATGAAACTTTCACCAGACTGAACAGTGGAATCAGCCGTTTCAAGTGACAAACTATATAAGATATTTTGTGAATAATGAACACACATAATAAACGGTAAAAGGGAAGATCGATTTTTCTATAGTAAACCAAGGCAGATACGTTGTTAAGGTCGAGCAATTGACATTAAACCATCGGAGGGTTAAAAATCCACTCAAACTAGAAATGGATGTTAAAATTTTAGTATTTAATTAATGTTGCCATATTAACATTACACAATAAGAACATTCATTTACAAAGTATTAGTGAATTACTTTCTTATCTTGAATGGAGTTTGCGTATTTGTTGCCCTCTTTTAACCCTTAAAACGCGGCATCCGTATATATACGCATGTTTACAATTGCCCGTAACGCGTTATACGTAATATTTCGCGAGCTGATAACAATAATCCTAGAACAGGCCTAATACAACGTAGCGAGTTCTAAGATTCAAGGTCAAGACTATTTTCAGGTTATTATTCATTTTCGAGACCTTTGGACTGGTTACTAGGCAACGAATGTAAATAATATGAAGTTTTCATTCATTATTGCCTCTATCGAGGTAACCGCTAGCGCTCGCAGCAATATATACGCATCTGCTAGTCACATGACGCGGCAACCGGCTGGCGCTCGTCAGTCTGCAGTTATTTGTTGTCTGTCTCGTGCATTGTACTAACCTCCGGTGTGTAAACAAACAGATTATGTACACAAAATAAACACTATTTACAACAAAAATAAAACTAGACTTCACAATGAAAAATATAGAGTAAATTCAAAATAATAAACTTTGTATAATCTGTTGTCTTATTGAGTTATATTGTATATATTTTTATAATGGCTATACAATTTATAGTTTTGAAGTTTTTCATACAGCTGCTACTTTCTAAGGAAGAAATTGTCATTCTAAAATCATATTTCAATTGAAAAATTTATTTTTGCAAGTATAAAATTTTTTTAATTGCATCCAATAATATTTCGTTTTTACAGTTTTGATAAAACTTTGTAATGAATAAAAAATGAATATAAAAATACAATATCGTTATTATTATTTTTTTTTACATTGTACTATCCTGGTTTAGATTTAAAAAAAATATAACTTTACAAAAACTAAAATTATATATATTCAAGAAAATTAAGCGTTAATTGAAAAATTACAGAAAATTACTCAGCGTTTTAAGGGTTAAATTTCAGGTTTTCAGAACAGCTATACTGATAATATTACTGTAATTATTTCAAAGTTTACAAAACTCAGCATTTTCAGAATGATAATATTAAACCAAGATTTTCAATTGCTCAAGATTTTGAGCTGTATGTATTTCAATTTTTTTTTCATTTTAAATATTCATTGATCAGTACCATCCTTTTTTATGTACCACAGTTTATCACTAACGGTGTCAAATTAGCAAGCGCATCAACGAGCTTGGTGTGAAATTGAGGTGAAGCGCACATTTGACGTCGTATCACTTTTTTTCATGAGTTACCCAAAACGGAGTAGGGTTTGGCGATGGGGGTGGAGAGGATGGTGTTGGGATGGGGGTGTAAATTTTGGTCTGCACAGGCGTAAAAAAACTCACGAGCCGCCCCTATGTACCAACCATTAAGCATTTTGTGAAAAAAAATTGGTGAAGTGAATAAAGTAGCTATTAATTAATAATTTCTTATTCTATCGGATTTTTGCCAAATCATTATTTTCAAATAAAGATAGAGGGTAAAAGAAATTACCTCATTATTTGTTCTGCCACCAATCTTTTTTTTCCACAACCGTCTTCGAAGTTTTCACTTCATCCTCAGGTGGAACTAAAAATTCACTTATATGCTAAACTGACATTAAATTTCTCAATCTAAAACATGATCTAGTAGTCTAGAACAGACTAAGTCATGTTTTAGACTAGAAAATTTAACATTAGTTTAGTGTATAAGTGAATTTTAAATTCCACCTGAAGAAGAAGTGAAATATTTGAATCCGGTTTTAGAAATCACAAAAAGGATTGGTAGCAGAACAAATAAAGAGGTATTTCTATTACCCTATATTTTTATTAATTGATGATTATGAAAAAATGAATTGTATATAATGTTAAGATGCAAAGAAGTGAAACAAACTCAAAGTGATAATAACAGTTATATAGTGACTAAAACAATGCCTGCACTAGGTATTATCATTCACTGATGCATATCTACGAGGCGTATTTTTAAAGTAAGTACCGTTTTGGAATCCCGCCTCTGTAGCGCTGCAGTCGGCATTCAACGCATGTGTGCTGGGTACTACTATCTTTTGGCAAGCCACTGCCGCCGTTACGGACCCATTTGACTGTAATTAAGGTCGCTTATGACTGTTTAAAATTCCTTCTCTGATTAAAAATGCCGCCAACTGTAAAATATATGTTGTGATAAGTTTTTGTAAACGATAAAAGCATGAAAGCAGCTGACATTCATCGAGAGATCTGTGAAGTTTATTGATAAAACAGAATGAGTGATGGGATGATATGGAAATGGGTGAGAGCTTTTAAAGTTGTGCTAATGTGTATGATGATGAACGAAGTCGGAAACCTTCACTCATTACTGATGGCTTGTTGCAAAAGGTTGATGAAAAAATTCAGAGAAAACAGACACTTTACAAATGCATCATTATGTAGTGTGTCTTCAAATGTCAAGAAGTGCGATTATTGAAATTGTGACAGACTGTTTGAAGTACAGAACGTTATGCTTACGGTAGGTTCCCAAAATGCTGACGGAGAATCACAAAAACAAACGTTTGATGAGAATCACATAAAAAATGTTTAACCAGTTCTCTCACATTCCTAGACCATTGATGGTTATGATTTATAAAACCAAATTTATTGTCACTGTGACAGACTCACGATGAGTATCAACTGCTTCCACACCCTTAGCGTTAAGAAAATGTGCACAACCTATAATTCACAGTCGGCGGTATTTTTAATCGGAGGAGGAATTTTAAACAGTCATAAGTGACCTTAAATACAGTCGATTGTATCCGTGACGGCGGCTGTGGCTCGCTAATAGATAGTAGTACCCAGCACGCATGCGCTGAACGCCGACCGCAGCGCTACAGCGGCGGGATTCCAAAACGGTACTTACTTTAAAAATACGCCTCGTATATGACATATCCAACTCATGAAACAATTAGTGTCTCTCTAAACTCTCTGATTTCCTTTTATTGCTTATAGGTATTGTTTCTGAATTTGTAAAATATTGTATAATTAACTGTAATAAATGAAAATAGATCTCTTCTTTGACATAACAACTTTAATGTAATGTAGCCCAAA
Organism: Stictocephala bisonia; assembly: GCA_035578905.1. Taxonomy (NCBI): domain Eukaryota; kingdom Metazoa; phylum Arthropoda; class Insecta; order Hemiptera; family Membracidae; genus Stictocephala; species Stictocephala bisonia. Next base: position 1,023,750 of record JAQJVL010000175.1, on the reverse strand, counting down.
TTACAATCACACTATGTAAACAAAACAACTGTCAAATCAAATTAATTATTAAAAACATATGATGTATTTAACATGTATTATAAATTGATATTATTGCAGTAGGCTGTAGCAACTACAGAATGATTGTATGTAACATACCGCCCACCATGAAAGGATTTCTTTCAATAAAGTATTATTTGACAATCGAACGTAACAATTCTAATACATGCAAAATTTAAAAAAATATATGACGAAATGAACACCTGCAATGTAAGTTTAAAAAAACAAAAAACAAAACAAAAAATAACCTAATACTAATCATAAATTAGTGTGATATTTGGTATGTTAATGTAAAAATGAATTATTACTTAAAGCTAACGACAATGTATAACATGATCCAACATTGAAAAAATATAGATATAATATAATGTGACAGTTCGAAATTCATAACCAAAAAATAAACAAGCAGAAACAAAAAACCTACAAATAACAAAATAAAAACAACTACCAAAAGAACAGAATAAAATTAACTACGTTAGTTTAGTCAATCGGCAACTCACAGAGGCAGTTGACTGCCCTTTTTAGCAGTCCAGAAGTTGTTTTAACTGTAGCCACTCTGATACGTCCATTGGATCTGAGATGAACCTCCTTCACCACAGCAGTGATCCATCTCATGGGTGGCAAGTTGTCTTCCCTAATGATGACAACCTGTCCGGGATGGATATTGACTGTAGTTGATGACCACTTCTTACGCTGCAGCAGTTGTGACAAATGTTCTGTCGACCAACGCCTCCAGAAATATTGCATTAGTTGCTGCGTCCTCTGCCAACGAGACCGTTGGTTGACAGGAATCAACGTAATATCTGGCTCTGGCAAAGACATTAGAGTGTCCCCTATGATGAGGTGACTTGGTGTTAAGGCAGTAGGTTCATTTGGGTCTGTGGATAATGAAGTCAAGGGTTATGAATTCAAACATAGTTAGCCTCGATCATGGTTAATGTAGTACACATACATTCAAAAGATAAGTTGGCTGTGGCCACAATTCTTTTAAGATGATATTTTATAGATTTCACTCCTGCCTCCCATAGACCACCAAAATGTGGAGATTTTTGGGGGTATAAACTGCCTGTTGATATTTTGATGAGATGTTGAATCCACAATTCTCTGTTGGTAAATTTCATTCCGTAGAAGTTTGTACAATTCCTTCAATTCGTTTTTTGCATCTACAAAGTTTGTGCCATTGTCTGAGTAAATATGCAGACACATTCCTCGTCTGGAGGTGAAACGTCTAAAAGCTGCTAAGAAGGTCTCTGTGGTTAGATCAGAGACTAGTTCTAAATGTATTGCCTTAGTAGCAAAGCATACAAATACAGCGGTAAAACTTTTGAAGAGTTTGCTTGCCCTGTTTTCTCCAGATTTAATATAGACTGGCCCACAGTAATTTACTCCAGTATTTGTAAATGGTCGAGATGGAGTGGACCTTGTAGCTGGTAGTTCCCATTTCAGGCTGTGTCCACCTGGGCTTAGTTTTGAAACAGGGTACACACTGATGAACTATACGTTTTACAAGACTTCTTCCTCCCAAAGGCCAACAGTTTTTTCTAATAGCACTTAGCAGCGTCTGAGGTCCAGCACGTAAATAGCAAATGTGCTCATTTCTTGCTATCAAGTCCGTTAAATGTGAACACTTTGGAAGAACAACTGGTTGTTTATGGTTATATTTCAATGCAGAATGATCAAGGCGACCTCCAACACAAAGTATTCCATCAGAATCGATCAAAGATTGTAGCATGAATAATTTGCTTTTTTGTTTACTTCTTGAGAAATTGACAAAATTAGTTTCTCTTCAGCGAAGAAATACTCTTGTTCAATTTGAATCAACTTTTTTTAATGAGGACGAGAGCTCTTTTGGTGTTAAGGCATCTGTAATTTTAAAAGTTGGGTTTTTACAATTATAAGCAAATCTGACACAGTATGCCGTTACTCTCTGCAGGCGTTGAAGGCTAGAAAATTGTTGTATAGTGGAAAACTTGGTTGTTCTCTCCCTTTACTATAATTGAAGCAGTTATCTTTTCTTTCTTTTCTTCTAGAAGTTTGTTATCTAAAATAGTTTTAATTGGTGTAGCTGGCCATAGTAGTTTGTCCATATTGAGCCAAGCAGATCCATTCTACCATAGTTGAGAGTGCAGAAGGTCTTCGGTTTTCACTCTTCTTGATACTAAATCCGCAGAATTGTCTTTACTTCTTACATGTTTTCAATCTTGTGGCCTTGTACTGTCATGAATTCTTGAAACTCTATTGGCAATAAATGTATTCCACCAGCCAGCATCTGATGATAACCAAGCTAAGACAACACTTGAGTCTCTCCTGTAGAAATAATTGTTTATTTTGTTGCCAAGAGAATTCTTTACTTGAGACATTCGTTCTTATAGTAATAGTTCACCACAAAGTTCCAGTCTAGGAAGAGAGATTGTTTGTAAAGGTGCAACTCGTGACTTCGAGCAAAGAAGTCTGACTTGTGATTCATTGTTTGTTTTGTATTTTATATAAATTGCACAGCCATATGCTTTCTCAGATGCATCTGAAAACCCATGTACTTCAAAAGTGCCACCAGCCTGAAAAGACACGGCACTTCGAGGAATCTGAAGTTTGTTTAAAGATATCAGGCAGTGTCTGAAGTTCAGCCATCTTTCTTTTAGATTTCTAGGGAGAACGTCATCCCAATCTACCTTAGTTTTCCATAGCTCCTGCAGAAATATTTTTGCTTGAATGACAATCAGAGACACCAATCCTAGTGAATCAAACAATTTCGAAATAAATGCTAAAATTGTTCTCTTAGTAATATCTTGAGACTTGTAATCTGAGACACCACATATCTTGTGTGTGAACTGAAGGATGTCGTCTTCTGCATTCCATAACAGTCCCAAAGTTTTTAATAGTGTGTCACTCTGTGATGGGAATGGTTGTGGTTAGCATTCTCTTAGGTCTGGTGATAAAGACCTTAAAAGTTCATCTTATTTGCTTTTCCATTTACTTAATTTAAAACCCCCTCTATTGAGTAGGTCGATAAGTTCCTTTTGGAGTTTGATGGCTTCCTCAAGGCTGTCAGTTCCAGTCAGCAAGTCATCAACGTAAAAGTCTTTCATGACTACTTCAGAGGCTACTGGGAAGTTGTGACTTTCATCACTAGTCAGCTTTTGGAGGGTCTTAATGGCAATGTATGGTGCACTAGCAGTTCCATAAGCTACTGTTTTCAGCTTGTACGTCTGAAGTTCATCAGATGGGCTTTCTCTCCACAATATCTTTAACAGGTTTGTTCTACCCATATTTGCCTATACATCTTCTCTATGTCTGCTGTTAATACATAAATATACATTCTGAATCTGATTAAAATTGAAAATAGATCATCTTGAATTGTAGGTCCAACTATCATGATATCGTTCAGAGAACTTCCAGTTGATGTCTTAGCAGAAGCGTCAAACACTACTCGCAGCTTTGTAGCCGAGCTTGACTATTTTATCATTGGATAATGTGGTAAAAAGTATTCTTATTCTGTCAGATTTTCTGAATTGTCCTTTTCCATATGTCCCAACTGTTCATACTCCCTCATGAAGTCAATGAATCGTTGAATATCTACATTCTTCTTTAATCTCTTTTCTACTTGAAATAATCTTTTTTTATTCACTTGTTTTGATGAACCAAGTTTGTTTATGTCATCTTTTATGGGCATAGATACAGTGTAGCGGCCATCATTGTCTCTCCTTCTTTTTTTTCATTGTTTCATCTTCTTTTGTTAGCAGTACCTTGTTTGATACCTCTTTAATTTTCCAAAACTGTTGTAGCTGACTATCAATAAGTTTTGTAACGTTTAAGTTAAGTACTCTAGTTGTGTTTTTGTTATTAGTACGGATCTCCCACCAATAATCCATCCTAATTTTGTTTTTTGTAGTGTAGGCATGTGCTCATTTTGTATTTTTCCATTGTCAAAGAGATCAAGGAAATACTCTTGTCCGAAGAGAATATAAATTTTTCCAGGTGTTGCAAAAGATAGATCGGCTAGTTTAACATGATGAGGTATAGACTAAGAACTTGTGTTGACTGGGAATGTAGGCACAATTCTCTAATTTTAGGCAAAACTAAGAATTGTAATCTGACGTCAAAGACCTGACTGAAACTTTGACTTGTGAAGAAGCTCGAGTCAAACCACTACTTATGCCTGTAACTAAGATTAAAGATTTCTCCTTTTTTAGCCAAAGTTTCTGGCAGACAGCTTCTGTGATGAAGTTTGACTGGCTTCCATTGTCAAGGAAAGCCCGACATGTCAATGTGAAACCCTCAGGGCTAACTACCTGTACCAAGGCAGTTGAGAGCAACACCTCAAAACTGCCATGAGTTGTGCTTGTAGCAGTTGAGTACATACCTGTTTCGTTTGTGCTTGTTGGGATTTCTGACTGATGTTGTTTGGAGACAGGTAAAGTGTGTGGTATCGGATGAGCATCCAAATGCAGTGCAGTATTGTGTTTTTTGCCACACTTTTTACAGCCTTGTGATTTACACTGATCAACCCTGTGGCTAGCTGTAAGACAGTTAAAACATATTCTAGCTTTAACTAATTTCTTAATTCTATCGTCCTGTGAGGACTGTAAGATTTCTTGGCAATTGTAGGTTGGGTGTTTCCCATAACAGACAAGACATGATTGATTTGGGACTGTAAGATATGTTCTCTGTTTGTTGTGAAATGGTAGATGAGGTTTGTAGAAGTTGGCCCTTTCCTTTTGAGGTGCTTGTGTTGTATGGTTGAGATTTTTAATATTCTCTATAATTTGGCTTCTCTTCTGAAGGAAGTCTACTAATTCTTTTAAAGTAAGAAGCTCTGTAGTTTTGTACTTAGCTCCCACTCCTTAAGTGTTACAGAATCAAGCTTAGAGGTGATAAGATATATCACTAATGTGTCCCAAAATTCAGTCGGTTGATTCAGACTCTTAAGGGCTCTGAGATGGGTGTTAACACCGGTTAGTAAATGTTTTAAACTGGTATTGGAATTTGTTTGTATCTGTGGAATGTTGAAAAGAGCCTTGACATGATTTTGAACTGTAAGTTTTTCATTCTGAAACTTGTCTTTTAGAAGAGAAATTGCTGTCATGTAGTTTGCAGATGTTAACTCAATATTGTCCAGTATTTTACTGGCATCACCTGTCAAGGAGGCCTTCAATTTCTGAACACCTGTTAAGTTTTCGTTTTTGTCAATTAAGGCAGAAAATGTATCAAAGAATGACATCCATTCATTATATCCTCCAGTGAAAGTAGGCAAATTAATTTTAGGAAGTTTCACTGGAATAGTATTTAAAGTAGAATGTATGTTTGTCTCGTGACTACTGCTTTGTGTGTGATTGTCTGAGGAAATGTGCATCTGAACCTGTGAAAATAATCTAAAATACCGTGTTTCAAAATCTTCCTGTTCTTCTGAATTATCTGTTTCATCATCAAGATTTTCTATTTTGTCTTGAACATTTTCAAAATCAACCCAGCATTGTTCTAATTTACTTAACCTAAGTTTTAATTATGCTCTGTTTTCCTGATTCAAATGATTTTGAAAAAATGTTTTAAATCTTGTGATTTTAGCCTTTATATGACTTCTTTTATTTATAAGAGCTTTTAAGTTCATATTCTTCATTCATATAAGGTTCTGTCATTCATATTTAATGTTTAAAGGAATGAAAATTGATGCAGTATACAATAGGTCATTAGATGGAACAAAATATTACTCACTAGTACACTTACAAAACTTGATGTAGATAATCCGTAGGTAATGGAATGATCTAGGTACGGAGGACCAATAAATGTTTCTGAATTTGTAAAATATTGTATAATTAACTGTAATAAATGAAAATAGACCTCATCTTTGACACAACAACTTTAATGTAATGTCTAAAACAAAAAACATACTTTTCACTCTATGTAATTTTGATAATGTATTAGTTCTAGATTTGGAAGCTAATGTATAACTCCTAGGAATTTGGCTAGATCCCAACTTAACCTGGTCTAGCCAAATTGATAACCTTTGTGTTAGACTTAGCAGGGTCATACATCTGTTGCGTAAGCTCAAAAGCCTTGAACCCAAGTCATCCTTAAGAATGGCATACTTTGCTTTTTTTAACAGCATTTAAAGCTATGGGGTAATGGTTCTAAAGTAGGTTAGTTGCTAATCTTACAAAAGAAAGCCATTAGAATTATTAGTGGAGCAGATTTCACCGCTCGTTGTAGACTACTGTTTATGAGTAAGGCAATCCTAACTATTGTAAATATATATATATATATATATATATATATATTTATATTAGTTTGAATTAAGTCACATGTACCCTCACAGAAACTCTGTGCATGCCCACTATACTAGGACAGGTGCTTCCAGAGATATTGCTTTTGTGTGCTTGTCTAAGACCAAATCATGGTGAAGGAAGTTCGGTCTGCAGTTTTGCTTGGGTTCTCTGCGTTTAGTCTCTTTGTGCAACTCGACCTGTGGCCTTACCAAAACACTGTACAGCTCCAATTGTGGATCTCGGCCTCGTGAGGAAGCTCAGCCTACGACCTCGCCAGAACATGTGGATTGTATCACAATGAGTTTTGGTTTTTGGAGCAGTGGAGCCCACAAACATAGTATTTTCTAAAATCTGATGGCTTATTAGGAATCTAGAGAAAAATAAATTTAACCTGATATGTTTTTTTACTTTAATAACCACTTGGGCATGTTTCAAAAGTGTTCAATTCATTTGTTTTTTTTTTTTGTTTTTTTTAACAGCTGATGATCAAATAAATAAATAAAATATTAAAACTTTAAAGTCCAGTGGGGCGGAGCCTTGGAGTTGGAGTTGAAGTTGGAGTTGGAGTTTAGATGTGAATAAAACCACATAAGAAACCATTCCGGGAATGAACTCTACAACTTATAACTCATATGATGAATGGGATAGTAATATAAATAGCATTGAATTATTGCACTGCATTTAGTCAACAATTAATATACTGTATAAAATGTTTGTAATATCTTAATATAAAATTAATTTAAATACCAACATTTCATACATCATATTACTTTTTGACTGAATGTATAAGTCTATTTCAGTAACCACTTTATCACCAAGCAGTAAAATACAACAGATGTATATACAAACAAATGCAAATAAGTTGCAGGAACATTTACATCACAGGTTTCAAATTTTCATTTAATTTGTGTTGTTAGTAAACAAATCAAACTAAAACTCCTTGGTAAGTTTTCCAAAAATTTCCAATTTCCTCGTGATTTTTTCCATTTTTCTTTCCTGAAGAACATTCTACGAAAAATTAGGAAACTTAAAAAAAAAGATTAAGGAAATCTGTTAAGCCCTTGTCAAGTGATGGAATGACAACAAATTTCAGGTACTCATTTTTATATATCAATATGAACAAACCTTTTACTAAGCAATATATTTCATAATTTTGTTTAGTGGTAATTGGTTAATCTTAATCATCAGTGTGGGCTTAAACCGATGATTCAGTGAGATTACAATAGTATTGAGTATTTTTATTAGCTTCTAGCGAATTGTGTTAGTTGGTAAGCCAATATTTTGCTTTAGTCTATCTGCAGTCATATATTTTACTGTGTTGTATTGTGTTTTGGAAATACAATATTTACCATAGTTTGTATTTCAAGGACTTAAACTGTAGAACTAAATTTAACACTCAAAAAATAAAATTTTCCTCTGTTAGTCAAAGAAGTTCTTTGTTGTTTAAGGCATTTGATGAAAATTCAAGAAGAAAGAGATGCCAGTGAAAAGTCTGGCTCTACTACTTTGCCAACCCCGAGCATTGGTCCTTCGTTCAACTTTGTCAGCAGCAGTACAAGTGAAAACAACAAGTTTACTATTAACGTGCCATTGACGACAGCTGATACTGTTAAGAAGACGTTTACATTTGGAGATACAAGTGATAAAATGAATTCTTTGGATTCAAATAAGACGAGTCCATCAATGTTCAGTACTGGAACAGGGAAAAGTCCTCTTTTAAAAGCAGGTGATGAAGCACAACCAAAGACTATGTCTATTTTTGGTTCATTCGGTGAGAAGACAGGAGTTAATCTGATGAGCAAGCCAGACCCCGCTTCTCTCATGGTCAATCCCTTTACATCAGTGCTTAATAAAGACAAAACAGAAAGCAACCCTTCACTGTCAGCACCAACCAGGTTCTTATTTCACATATATTTTTTACCACTAAATTCTCCAATCCAATGATGACTTATGAACAGTCTAAACTAACTTCAAAAAAACTTTAAATTAATTTGTTAAATATAACTACTTTAACCATGTTCCTTATTCCTCAGTTTATTGAGGAGTATCTTTTATAGACGAGCCATGCCACTTTTTTTATTTAACCTGTAACATGCAGTGAGCATTACCTCTTTTACTGGTAATGAGAATCTGATCTAGTAAATAAGATCTACCTGTACTCTTGGCATTGAAATGTGGATTGTGATAGTGATTACTGATAATGTTCAGTAGGAATATCCTTCTGGCAGGTTTACTGATTTCATCTTCCTATTACAAAATAATCTGTCCTAGTACTTATTAACTTCACCCTAGAAGATTGTTTAACATAATCCATTTAGAAATTTGTAAATGTTTAACATAGTTAGTTGTGTATTCTTACATATTATGAAATTCTTTTTTAATATGCACAGATCTAATAAATAATTGTAATTCACTAAATCCACTTTCTAATTTTATTTAAAATGTATTGTGATAACTGTGGCTGTAATGAAACTATTCGTATCGGTTGTCCATATTATTTATATTTGTGTGGAAGAATTTTCTTCAGAGATTGTTCTTCTGCTTTTATAGAACTGTACACTGAATAAAACGAAGTGTCAACTCCTTTTGCTGTATTGTAGTGATAAATGTAAACTGTTGTTTGCCACTCGAACTGCATGTTCTCAAGGTATCTGCCTCCTTTCATCATACTTACCACATCAAACATAGATTGATCTCTTAAAGCTAGTGAGGTCTAGTCTAAAACAACTTGATACTGGTGATGGGGGAGTATTAGCTCCCCGGTTTTTATTACCAATTGTGATCCTGGAGGAATTGTAATGGGTGCTTGTTATTGGTGGTGACCTAGATCTAAGAGATCACCTCTCTTAGATTGTAAAAATACAAAGCTAGTCCAATAGGTACAAAAATGTTTCATCTCATCAGATTCAGATAGACACAGATTCCAGCTGCCCGAGTACACCAAGCAGGGAACAGGTAAGTATTTTTGCCCATATTACAATAGGCAATAAGAAACCATAAGGGTCGAATATCTTGGCGATATCAGATAACACTTATCTTTTGGTGTATTCTTGAGACTGAGAGATATTTATTTTGTAAGTAAAGCAATCAGAACTTGGAATCCACTGTAATCCGAGAATACTAATTAGTGGCTGATCAGGAGTGCGGAAAATTACAGGTTGTTCAAGAAACTCCTGCAGTATATCTTTAAGTAGCCTATCATGATTGGCCGTCCATTTACGCAGATGAAATGGACCTCGAGGTGAAATTTTTATGTCACCTTTGAAGGAACAGAACACTTTCTATTGAATCAGCACCAAGGGCAACGTCATCAACATAAATATGATTCCTTATCATAGTTGGTAAAGTTAATTATTTTTTTTTTAACTGAATAAAGTTAAAGTTAATCCTGTTCAAAAATAACTAATTGAAGTTAAAAGTTAAGGTAAATTGAAAGTAACTGATAAAAGTTGAAGTTTTACAAAAATTAATAGAAGTAGAATTTTAGTTTTTGGATTAGTAATTTTCTACATACAAACAAATGCTTAACCACCATATTTTATTATTTATAATATCTTGGGTAAATATATATAATTATAAAGGGTACTCATAGTGTGTAGGCCTACCATTCAAATTTTGATTAGACTATTGCAATGTTAATACTAATTTTTTTTATATAAATGTCTGTAATCTTAATAATTAAATCTTTAATTTGATTCCTAAAATCATTAAAAAAACGTACTCAAGTCATTGTTATTAAAGTTGTACATTTTGAACCCTGTACAGGAAAAAATCAGTTACTATTTTATATGAAATTCTCAATAACCAAACATTTACATTTTATTTTTTAATTTATTTTTAATAAAGGAGAGGCCGATCTCTTTCTTAACCTTACTCTGCCCATTCCTCGTAGACTATTGATCTGTGCAAGGAACTTATTCTGACAAAATAAGGAGGCGAATCAGTACAGTAAAAGGTGAATATTACTGATAAATCTTCCAGTCTTGAACCAGTGCTATCTGTAACCCAAGCTCAAAGTCCTGACGCCTTAGACCGCTCGGCCACCGGCTCTCCGGTGCACAGTAAAAAAACTCCAAATTATATTGTGAAATGTTGACTCCAGGTGGTTTTTTTATCAGACTAGATGTAATAAGGAAGGGTCACTGATAAGATAGTATGGGTTTTAGTGTAAACAAAAACTGAACCAAATATACTCTTTTTCCATCTATAGGGAAGTGGAGGCAGATCTATTCATACTATTTTCGATAAGGCGATTCTGTTTATTATATGTTTCAAAATTGGCCATTTTATGTGCATGTTTTATTATTACTGAAATGGGTTAATTAAACATGATTAAAACTACCTAAATCTTGAATAAAACGCAAAACTAATTACTATCAAAGATATTATTGATAATACTATTAAAAAGAAAAATTAATTAAGCCTATTTTGTGCTTGAAAACTCGTGATGTTTCTTGAACTGGCTTGATTGTAAAAAGTTAGCAAAGAGGAATTTAGTTGAAATTTAATATAAGTTTTGCGATAAAACTTGAGCACTGAGATATAGTAAAAGTAAAAAGAAGACACTGAATTAAGCGTGATTAGAATTGGTGTAAAAACCACGTGACAATGAGAAACTGTGAGACACGGGAGTCGCCGCCGGCAAGTCAGATGCGGAACTGAACATTGTCGTAACAAGAACATAGTGTCCCTTCCCCCTCTCTTAAATATTTATAACTGACCAATTAGGGGTAGGTGTACTATCATAAAACCATTCAGGATGAATGTTCAATAAACCTGCTCGCTTGACATGTAGAAACTAGAAAGAATATTGTCCAACTGGTACACCTGGAGTACTGTTCCATTATTTGATCACCATATCAATTTGGCCACAGTGATCTGCTTGATAGAATCCAAACTCTCTTCATAAGACTGTTGGGACTTAGGCTTGGCTATCCCTGTTTGGACACCCCAATATATGTACTGGAGTCACAAGTCAAACTGCAACATCTTTGGCAGAGAAGGAACTTTCATGACTTTATCTTAATGCATAAACTCCTAAGTGTTCCATTTACTGCCTAGATCTGTTTTGTGATGTGGACATGTGATACCAAGAGGTACCTGGTCCAAATCTATCTTCAGCATACGTTTCCAGCCCACCAATTATGCAAAGTATCACAGAGTTTCCAGACTCCTCAGCATAAGTGGAGAAGCCTGCTCAGATGTGGACTTCTTTAAGAACTCATCTTCAACCTTCAAGAGAGATGCCATGAATCATCTAACGGAAGTCTCCAGTTAATCGTTGTTTTTCATAGTCGAGTTATTGTCATTGTTTAATATGTTATTGCTATGCTAGAAGTTATCGTTATTGGTGAGGTCTAGTACTGTTATATATTTGTTAAGTTTATGTATTATTATCTCTTAGGTCAATTCCCTGTTGTGTTTATTTATATACTGCTGTTGTATGTCATAGTTGTTATTGTGAGGTTAATTCCTTGTTTACTTCTGTTGTTTACTGTAATTTTCGTTATAGTTATACTTTCACGAAGATTAGTTAAGTTTGTACTCAGTCACTAGGTATCTCACTTATATTCATCAATTTTATGAATTTACTGTTCTAAAGCTATAAGACCACTTAACTAGTTACGTAAATTTAAATTTGTTCCTCACAAAAATGGTGTTACCGTTCAAATAAATAAATAAACATAGTCCTGGAATGTAAAGCTATGGGAAGAAGAAGGTGTTATCTCCTCTAGGACTAATATCCAGGCACAATGGAGGATCATAACATTGGAAAAAAGATGCTGAACCTGGTTAAGGACTACTACTGGAATCAGACTCCAGTACTCGACATATAGAGGCCTCACAGAGAGCTCAATATCTGACATGAACCAGGAAATGTTTGTATGAGTGCCCCATCATAATCTAATGTAATCTCTGCCACAGCAATACGGTGAACTTGGTGACTCTCGGTTTGAAGCAGTGTATAATTCTATAGAGGTAGGACTTTAACTGTGCTGATACGAACCTAACTGCATAATAGTTGGGTCATATCATATGCTACTTACTTTTTAAACAATTTTTACCTGTCAAATGCTTTGAGATATTTACATTTTTTGATTCAGTGTATCTTTGGTCTTTTGTATCATAAATACTAAAATTAGTTATCTTTTCAGAAACATTAATACTTTACTGCTATTCTTTTTTCAGCACCAATAAGGATGAAGAGGAAGAGACTGAATCTGAGGAGCCTCCAAAAGTAGAGTTTACACCGTTACAAGAAGAAGGATCCGTCTTTTCCACAAGGTAAGATTTTATATAAACTTCAAGAGCTGGAGTTTTTATTAAATTGTATTGGGAGATTAAATCTCTCTGTTTATCAGTGAGATCTTTATACAAAGGCCTGAAAACCACAACAGGAAATTTATATATAACACAATTTACAGCTAATGCAGATTTCCTTTTAAAAAAGGACTGTCTTGTCGCTGTAGGTTTAGCTCTGAAACCACCCAGATAATAAAATTAGTGACAGACATGAAAGAAATCATACAAGTTGAATATTGTAGTATTTAATACATCTTATCATGCTTAACCCAAATCAGCAGTATTGATATCTATAAAAAAACTCTTACTATTGATCTCAATAAAAAAGCGTGTCTAATCTCTAAACTACATGTTAATTTGTGGGCACTGGGCATATGATTTCATTAAAAAGTAGATGTGTGTGTAAAGTATAATTTTATTAATTTCCTTAAGTATATATTTTAACCGAACCTAATTAAAACTATTTTAATCTTTATTTAGTTGAAGGTTGTTGGTCAGCTATGAATCAGTTGTCATTCTTTAATCGTATTATCAAGCAATAAGGGAAGGTTTTATAGTAACACTTCAAAAGCAAAAACTAGTACTGTTTTAAAAAGTGTATTTAGTTAAGAAAATACAAACTACTTCAAGCGAAATTTAGCTGAATCCGACTGGTTCAAAATCATTGATCATAATCAATCATTTTGCATATATGAAAATTTCAACATAATTTTTAATATTATGAATTTGAGAATTGCTTTCCAAAGAGAAATTTACAAAAAATCCACAACAAAAAATGTGTCTTACTACTGAGTGTGGCAAAGAAAAGAAATAACTGTTCAGTCCCAAACAAAACTGAGAGAACCCGGATTTGTAGAAATAATAATATTACAACTATTACACTAAGGTATTTTCTCCTGCTATTAAAATACCATTTTGTTACTAAATTCTAGAAAGTAATAAAATGCATTTTTATAATCTTTAAAATTACTAGAACGATAGCAGGGTAAAAAAAATAACATCAAAAATCTTTAAAATATTGGTAAACACCTTGAATATTAGGCTTGATCAAAGCAAAAAATTTAAGTGAGGCTGCGCCGCAGCGTAAATCTAGCATATTATTATTTTCCCCAGCAGCGTGAACACTGAAGCGGTTCTCAGTCTCCAGCCCAGTGTAATGATGCGCGATTGCGAGAAGTTTTAACAATCGAAATGTTTCTCTTATACATGTATTATATGTAGATTGCTTCGATTCCTTAATGAGATGTTTCTACAATCGAGATGATTCTCTCGCTTCTCGCATTTGTTTAGGCCGATGTTAGTTTTGAGAATTCTTAAATATATTGTACACGATAATAAAATCTAGTATTCCTAATTCAAAATTATTACTACAAATTGTTTTGTTTTCTTATCCCATATGAATTATATATCTGAGTGAATAATGTCGTTAATTTAAATGCAGCGTTATTTATACTTATTACATAAAGCAATTTTATATTAGTTTGTCATGGTCTATTCACTTATTTTACTTATTGAATGTAATTTTAACTTTCAATTTTCTAAATTTTACCAAGCCGTAACGAGTAAAACATAATTTAGGTCTTCTTGCTACTTGACTATTCATTCTTACATATTCTTGGGTAGTTTTAATTTATAATGTACATTCATTATCAATGCATTGAGACCCATCCCCCACCAAAGCTGGAAAGCGTGCCAACTGGGGGATGGCTCAAAACAAATCGAGCGATGGGAGCACGGGTGGCAGTTGGAGGGTCGAAATAACACTCGGCAGCTGAGCAAAACTGACTTTATTTTCAAATAATTCAATAAAACAAAAACGGCAGAAGGCCACAATATAAAATAGGCAGAAGGCCACAATATTAATTCGTAATTAAATAAATAACAAACACTAAAATTAACAAGATAATACACAATAATAACAAACGCTATAAATACCACAAACTCTACAAATACCAAAATTTAACAATTAATCCACTACAGGGTGTATGGCCTATCTGCAGTTTGGCCTGAGACTCCCAAAACGTAAGAAAAATATTAAGCCCCAAATAAAAGTGAAAAATTTAGAAAACTTTTGGATCACAACACTTTAACCCGGCAATTTAGCCCACACATCCCTTGATTCCACCGGGCCAGGGAGTAAGCCGGAATCCCTGGGCAGCTCCGAATTAAAGTTAACTAAAAGCACAATAATCCCCTTTTGGTGAGTTTAAAAAATTAAACAATTAAAAAGAAAATCTAACACGGTACCGTTCGAGTAAAAATGCACTTCAAGACATCTATAATACAATGAACAAAAAAATATAAATAACAATCACTAGGCCTAAACATATAAATAAATAACATAACTTAACCATAGGGACCTAACAACTATAAAATCTAAAAAGATATAACAACAAATAAAACTAATTAATTAATAACAAGGAATATAAACTAATTAAAAATAAATAACAATAAATATAAATAAAATAAATATTAACATCAAAAAAATCTTGGGTATTTTAAAAGCTTTTCCCTCTTTAATAAAAAATAATTAAGTCCCCATGGCTGTTTCATAATTCACTGTCCAGGTTTTTAGTTTTAGGCCTGGGCCACACCAAAAGTTCCGCAAACTTTTTTCTTCTTTTTTTTTTATATATATATTTTTTTTTTGTTTTTTTATAAATCACCCCCAGCTCAGCCGCCGGGAAAAGATGGAAAGAACTGACCTGAGGACTGAAGACTTCTACCCCCAAAGATGTAGGGCGGGTAGCGGGCAACTCCAGGCTCCAACATGGTCCTCAGGCCAGGCTAGCAGTGGAGAATATCGAAGTTCCCCCGGACGGCGGGCTGAGGGCTGAAAGTCCCACTCAAGGACCCTGGAGTTACAGTGTCTCTCAGCCACGCATAGTTAAGTTGCTCGGCAGACAGCACAAGACTAACCTCCGCAGACCCACAGAACAGCTCGAACCATCTAGAAGGCTGGCCAAGCGGACCGAAGCTTCTGGAACACGGAACTTAACGGAACCGGGCCAACGACCACCAACTTACGCAAAATGCAGAGCGTGAGCGAACTCAGGCAGCCTGGCAGACAACGACGAAAAAAGCGAAAAATGTACCGGTCAAAACGACCCGGTACAACCTCCCTCTGCAAAACCTCAACACACCCAGGCAGGGGAGAAAACTCGGTACCTCAGGGAACCAAACAGAAGACGAAGAAGACCTCCGAAGAGTGGTGTTCCAAGGACGTCCAAGAGAACCTAAGAGGGGAAACCCCTCGAACAGGGAGCAAACTACCCTGACTGTCGGGCCCGACAAGAAAAAAGAGAGAAAGAAGACTCTCTCAGAACAGCCACCTAGGGCGCAGAGGTGATCAATCTCTTTGCCCCAAGAAACCCCCAGGAACACCAACTCCTGGACCAACCGTTCCCCGGAAAGCCTTAAGCTGGGACACATGGGCTTTCCTGAACACCCTGCCTGACTGGGGATCAACCAGCAGAGCAGTCACCGGTGACAAAAACCTGTCGATGCGGTGGGGACCAGACCACCGATAGCACAACTTTGCAGCTCTTCGTTCCGCGGCCGAACTGACCGGGTGAGCCTGACAAAGAACCAGATCTCCAACCTGAAAAGGGTTAGGAGTACGACCCTTATCATACCTCCTCCTCACTCTCTCTCTAGCACGTAGCAGGTTGCGCCGAGCAGCCCGCCACGTGGACACTACGTCAGTGGCACCTGGCGTAGGTAGAAGATCCTCTAGCCTCCACAAGTTGGACAAAGGGTTGTTAGGAGGGTAGCCATGTAGAATCTCGAAGGGAGTGGCATTGTGACTCTCATGCTTGGAAGAATTAAAAGCAAGCTGGAGCCAAGAGAGACTCTCATCCCAGGTGTTCTGCTTCTCAGCATGGAAGGTAATAAGGGCAGACCGAAGATTGCGGTTGAACCGCTCTGCATGAGAAGGCTGTGGGTAATACGGAGAGGTAGTCACATGCCTGATACCATTGCCAAAACAGAACCTACGAAACTCGTGTGAGGTAAACTGGCTACCGTTGTCGGACACAAGAGTGGAAGGCACACCAAAGTGCTGGAAGAGTTGGGACTGGAGAGCACGGATGGTGAGCTTAGCCGTGGCACTCCGAAGTGGGAAAAGCCAAACGAACTTCGAGAAAGCATCCACACAAACAAGTAGGTAGGAGCTACCTGACTTGCTACGGGGAAAAGGACCCACGTAGTCGATGAACACCTTCTCAAAAGGACGCTCGGCCACCTCAGAAGATAACAACCCTAACCTTGCATTCTGACTAGGCTTGCTGAGAGAGCACAGGTGACAAGCCCGCACTCTGCCAGCAACATCCCGGTCCATGCCCTTCCAGATGAAGTACCTACGAATCTTAGCGATGGTCTTATGAATGCCAAGATGACCGCCCACAAGAGAAGAGTGATAATACTGAAAGACCATCGGTACTAGATGACTAGGCAGCCCTACACGGGGTTCACCCCTCTGTCGAGGACGGCAACAGAGGACCCCTTTGGACAGAAAATAGGGAGGGTGGGCACCTCCCTCTTGAAGCTCACCTAAGATGACTGACAGCTCAGGATCTTTCTGTTGATGGGACAGTAGGTCGTCAAAAGCCAGAGGAAAATCCAGAAGAACAGCACCACACTGAGCAACAGCCTCAGTAGGTGGATCACTGGGTTCGTGATACATGCGGGAAAGAGCATCCGCGATGACATTCTGGGTACCCCTAAGATGTTGGACTCGGAACTTAAAGGCAGAAATTTTGACCACCCAGCGACCAATTTTCCCGAGCTGTCTGGGATGGGCAAGAAGCCAAGACAGTGCCTGATTGTCCGTCTCCAGCAAGAACTCAGCGTGTTCCAAGAAACGCCGAAACTTGTCCGTACCAAAGACAACCGCCAGACACTCTAACTCATAGATGGAAGAAGCTTTCCTTTCCTGGTGAGACAACGTCCTCGAAGCAAAAGCGATGGGCTGCCTGACCCCATCAAACTCCTGAGAAAGAACAGCAGCAATGGCGGAGGAGGAGGCATCAGTCTGAAGAATAAATTCTCTGCTGAAATCAGGCATACGCAGGACAGGAGGTTGCATGATAGCCTCCTTGAGAGCGTCAAAGGCAGTCTGCTGAGCTTGGCCCCACACAAAAGGGACACCTTTCTTTCGCAACTCGTTCAACGGGGCAGCAAGCTCGGCCACGTTAGGGATGAAGCGACGGTAAAAATTCACCATCCCCACAAAACGGGCAATCCCCTTGGCATCTCTGGGAGGAGGAAAATCCCGAATGCCCTGGGTCCTCGCAGGATCTATGCAGACGCCTCGAGAAGAGATAAGATGACCCAGAAAAGAAATCTCAGGACGAGCAAAAGTGACTTTCTCTGGATTGACGGTAAGGCCAGCTGATTTAAGGCGACTGAGAACTTCCTCCAGATGTTGCATGTGTTCCCCGAAAGTCTCACTGTAGACAAGAAGATCGTCCAGGTAATTGAAAACAAACTTGAACTTCACATCATGGAAGATGGAATCAAGCAGACGAGTAAGAGTCTGGGCACCCACAGCAAGACCCATAGGAACCCTAGTGAACTGATAGAGATTCCAGGGAACACAGAAGCTAGTCATGGGCCGTGATTCCTTCTTCAATGGAATCTGATGGTAGGCCTGGTTCAAATCAAACACACTGAAAAACTTAGCCTTACCGAACCAATCAAACGCAGAATGCAAATCAGGCAGAGGTACCGAGTCAATAGCGACCTTAGCGTTGAGCCTCCGATAATCCATCACAAGCCTAGACTTCCCATTAGGCTTGGGCACAAGAAAAGCTGGACTGGCATAAGCAGAACGAGACGGTTCAATCACACCTTTGCTCAGAAGATCTTCAATCATCGCCCTCATAACCTCCATCTTTGGGGGAGCAAGTTTGTACGGATGACTCCTAACTGGCTGAGAATCGGTGAGGTGGATCTCATACTCCAGAAGCGAAGTGACCCCAAGCTCAGCCGTAAGCACATCAGGAAACCGCAAACACAGCCTCTTAATGGCCTCCGCCTGCTCAGGGGGGAGATGACCAACCGGATCCACCTTGGGTTGTTCGGGCTCACAACCCACCTCTCTGACTGCAGGAGGGCAGTCAGAATCCCCTACTAGAGGCACCAAAACTCGCCGATTAAACTTGAAAAATATCTGGCGCTTCTGGAGGTCAAGCACCATACCACTCTTAGAAATAAAGTCTGCCCCTAGGATACAAGAAACCGCCAGGTCCTTGGCAACAAGAAAACCCCACCTCCAGGAAAATCCTTCAATTTTAAAATGTAATGACGCCTTTAGAAGTATGGGTAGAGGAGTTTGGGATGCCGTCCAGCACGTAACAGAAGAAGGCTCGGTGTGCCTGACAAGTCCTAAGGCGTCAAGGGACTCAAAAAGGGAAAGGCTGATGATACAGCATGCCGAACCAGAATCCAGAAGGGCTCGACACACCGTACCACCAAAAGATACAAAAACGCCAGGACACACCGAGGTGACCGCACTAAGTCCCAGGGAAGCCATGCCAGCAAGGCCCGAAAAATCCCCGACACTCCTGCTATGGGCACGTGTCAGAGGCAAATGGCCACGGTCACTCGCAACAACGCGGGGAGCTACTGTGGAGGCAACCCCCCGCGCTGAGCGTTTCCCGCCCCACGACCTCGAGCACGTGGACAGTCACGTCGAATGTGACCAGGTTGGCCACAAGCAAAGCACACAACTGGAGGCCGAGAACCCCGACCCTCCACTGGCTGACTCACACCTACAGACATAGCCGGTCGACGGGTGGGGAGAGCACGATGACTCTCAGAATCCCTCCCTTGCTGGTCTGAGAACTGCACGCTGCGCGAAACAATGCACAGCTGATGCAGCTCCCGAAAAGTCGAAGGAACACCAGCAAAAACCAATCTGCACCGTTCTTCGGGAGAAATGCCATCCAGGATGACACGAACGGTGTCAGCTTCAGAAAGGGTGAGGCGCAACGCTTGACGAGCTTCCTTGACTGAAGAGACATAGGCTGCCAGAGACTCGCCCCTACCCTGCGACCGATAAAATCTGTCCATGACCATCCTCTCCCTGAGTCGAATGGGAAGAAATGACGAAAGTAACTCTCGATGGAACGAGTCCACCGAGGCATCACTGGCCAAGACAGAACTCAGCAACTCCCCAACGGGACCTCTGCAATAAGGGAAAACCAGACGAAGCAAGTCCCCAGCCTGCATGCCGGGCATCTCACTAAGTCTGAGAAAGGCCACCAGAAACTTGAGAAGCTCCTCAGGATCCATCCCATCGATCACAGGGAGATTCTGGATCATGGGCGTGAGAGGGTTAGGCAGCTTGTGGTAGCTCAGCTGCAGAAGAGCAGGTGAACCCACAGGAGCCGAAGCAGAAGGAAGGGCAGCTGGAGCCGAACCACAAGCAACCTCAACAGAAACGCCTGCAGGCTCAGAAGGAGCCTCAGGCACAGTGAAAACCGTTGTCTCAGCCTGCGGCCTCGACACGTTAGGCGAAAGCGCAAAAGTAGGCCGCTGACCCAGACCCGTAGGAGTCGTGGACCCGGAGAGTGCCTGAAAAATCTCATCCAGCCTAGACACACTCTCCAAGATCCACGCCCTATCCGACGGTTCCAACCCCGGCGCCTGGTTGACCAGCCTTAAACGGGCAAGCAGATGACCCAGACGTGCAAGGCGGCAGGCCCGGTCACGACCCACTGGAGGTTCCAACTGCAAATCCTCTAACACCCCTTCCCAATCTTCCACCTTCCGTTTACAAATCCCCAACTCATCACCAACCTCCAGCAGGTCAGACCAATCCACCGCCGTACCCGCGGACAACTGCTCCCGCAGCAACCTCCGGAGATTCAAAACATCCCCTTCCGGAGTCACACCCCGCGACCTCAATTCGAAAATCAACTCCTCCTTGACTAGGAGCGCAACATTCTGCAGATAGGCCATCTCTAACGCAACAATTCTCAACAATATACACAAAAAACGACAACTCCAGGGTCCAAGACGAACTAAACCCTCAGCCTACCGAGCCACTGCCGACCACTCCAATCCACCCATGAAACCCATTCAACAACGTAACCAAGCGGATTGCCCAGGTTTTTTTTTTGTTTTTTTTTTTTTAATACAAAGTTAAATGATTTATTTGGTTTTTAATTGTTTTTCTTTTTAAATAATTATTTATTTGTTTTTTTTTTTTTTTTTTTTTTTTTTTTTTTTTTTTTTTACGTAATACCAAGACACCTTGACGGTAGGTCGGCCAACCATGACCTACTAACAGGGAAACACCCACCGTCAACAACCGAGAGAGATTTTTTTTTTTTTTTTTTTTTTTTTTTTTTTTTTTTTTTTTTTTTTTTTTTTTTTTTTAGGCAACCACGCTCTGCTACCAATTGAGACCCATCCCCCACCAAAGCTGGAAAGCGTGCCAACTGGGGGATGGCTCAAAACAAATCGAGCGATGGGAGCACGGGTGGCAGTTGGAGGGTCGAAATAACACTCGGCAGCTGAGCAAAACTGACTTTATTTTCAAATAATTCAATAAAACAAAAACGGCAGAAGGCCAAATATAAAATAGGCAGAAGGCCACAATATTAATTCGTAATTAAATAAATAACAAACACTAAAATTAACAAGATAATACACAATAATAACAAACGCTATAAATACCACAAACTCTACAAATACCAAAATTTAACAATTAATCCACTAAAGGGTGTATGGCCTATCTGCAGTTTGGCCTGAGACCCCCAAAACGTAAGAAAAATATTAAGCCCCAAATAAAAGTGAAAAATTTAGAAAACTTTTGGATCACAACACTTTAACCCGGCAATTTAGCCCACACATCCCTTGATTCCACCGGGCCAGGGAGTAAGCCGGAATCCCTGGGCAGCTCCGAATTAAACTTAACTAAAAGCACAATAATCCCCTTTTGGTGAGTTTAAAAAATTAAACAATTAAAAAGAAAATCTAACACGGTACCGTTCGAGTAAAAATGCACTTCAAGACATCTATAATACAATGAACAAAAAAATATAAATAACAATCACTAGGCCTAAACATATAAATAAATAACATAACTTAACCATAGGGACCTAACAACTATAAAATCTAAAAAGATATAACAACAAATAAAACTAATTAATTAATAACAAGGAATATAAACTAATTAAAAATAAATAACAATAAATATAAATAAAATAAATATTAACATCAAAAAAATCTTGGGTATTTTAAAAGCTTTTCCCTCTTTAATAAAAAATAATTAAGTCCCCATGGCTGTTTCATAATTCACTGTCCAGGTTTTTAGTTTTAGGCCTAGGCCACACCAAAAGTTCCGCAAACTTTTTTCTTCTTTTTTTTTCTATATATATTTTTTTTTTTGTTTTTTTATAAATCACCCCCAGCTCAGCCGCCGGGAAAAGATGGAAAGAACTGACCTGAGGACTGAAGACTTCTACCCCCAAAGATGTAGGGCGGGTAGCGGGCAACTCCAGGCTCCAACATGGTCCTCAGGCCAGGCTAGCAGTGGAGAATATCGAAGTTCCCCCGGACGGCGGGCTGAGGGCTGAAAGTCCCACTCAAGGACCCTGGAGTTACAGTGTCTCTCAGCCACGCATAGTTAAGTTGCTCGGCAGACAGCACAAGACTAACCTCCGCAGACCCACAGAACAGCTCGAACCATCTAGAAGGCTGGCCAAGCGGACCGAAGCTTCTGGAACACGGAACTTAACGGAACCGGGCCAACGACCACCAACTTACGCAAAATGCAGAGCGTGAGCGAACTCAGGCAGCCTGGCAGACAACGACGAAAAAAGCGAAAAATGTACCGGTCAAAACGACCCGGTACAGCATAAAATAAAATTATTATATTATTTTGAAATTATACTTAATTAGTATAGTTATAGTATCATAACTTTTCATTGTTTAAATATTTAACGGATAGCAAATCCAAAAATACACCTAAAGCCATACAAACATCTAGAGTGTGAAAAATAGTCTTTTAGGCATACGGCATAGAAAACGAGAGTTGATTGTAAAAACATTTCAAATAGTCATCATTTCGTTAGCAAGGAACTGTGTTACGAGATGTGTTTAACAAGTAGCAAATCTAAATAAGCCATACAAACATTTTATTAAAACATCTCGAATGTCAAAAATACTATCTTTTAAGCCTACTTCATACAGAATGAGAACATCTCGTTTAAAACATTTTGAATAATCATCATTTCGTTATTTTTATTTGGTACTTGGTGGAATTTCGATGGATTTAAATTAAACATTTTTAGTAATTCCACAGTTTTTAATTTTTGATTAATGCATTTTCGCCAGTTCATTCATTGTTTCCATCATCTTCAGATCATAATAACCAAATTGTATAAAAGTATAAAACATATGTTAAAAAATATACAATTTGTAAATATTAAATAACACTGATGGATAAGTAGTTAAAATTTAAAAACAAGGTTTTGAATTATTTAAGTTGTTTTCTAGTTCATTTCTAATTACAGGTAAAAATATATTATTAAAATTAACAGATGGCTGAGAAATACAGTCATCTTTTTTTAATGCCATAAATGCACTTTCAATTTTATTTCTCTTTTTCCATGATTTTTCTATATATATATATATATATATATATATATATATATATATATATATATATATATAATAAACGACTCTTCAAATTTTATATCATGCTTTTTATCAATAGCATGTTCAACTAATTTTGATTGTTCAGTATTTTCAGTTTTAAAATTATATATATATTCTTTTATTCTTGTTTTAACAGGTCTTGATGTTTGGCCTAAATACTTTTGTAAAAAGGCTACACAATAAAGTGCTTGACAGTAAAAAAATCAGACATTATGATTAGCTATGATGTGTGTAGCCTTTTTGCAAAAGTATAGAACGTGTGGCGAAGGTCCGGCCTCGAACCCGCCGAGCGGTGATAGGGAGGAGACGGGTGGAGGGCCCCAGTATGCCTGCAGTCCTGGAAACGTTCGCTACTGTCAGACTTTCCCACGCTAGGAGTCTTTCCCATGCTTGCTTCTAAAATAAGTTACGTTAATTGTTACCTACGGATGCACATTCAGTACGTTTCCAGACTGCGTGCGATATATTTGCTTGTGGTTTAGCGTGTTAAGAATTTTTACTCAAGTGTACGATAAATAATTATTTAGTTGGTTATATTTTTGTTTTTATATAACTACTGCAGTGTAATAAGTCAGTTTGTGTTTTTTTTTTTTTTTGTGTCCCTTAAGTTTGTTAAGAGTCTGCAGAGTCTGTCGGCCATACTGGTTTTATTCTCATAAAAACAACGTTATTTTGAATCCATATTTTTATCATTACTTATTTACCAAAAATTGTGTATGAGGTGTCATTTAAAATGCTATCATATTGTTTAAAATGCTATCATTTAAAATGCTTAAGGTGTTAAAAAACAAACTACATGAAAAAATTAACTACCAAGGAGGTTTAACAAGTTAAAGGAAAATATTAGCTTCTTTAGGATTTTGGTGGAAGAAAATAGAAAATAACCAATAGATTTTGATTGAAACGAGTGACATAAGGATGAAAAGAATAAACTATTAAGGAGTATCAAACAAGCAAGAGCAGAGAATGTCCCTATTGTATATATAGACGAATCATATATATTATCTTCTCATATCACTGAAAAGGGATGGAGAGACGAAAGCGTCGAGGGGTATAAACAAAAATTAGCAAAGGTGACAGGGCAATAATTCTTCATGCAGGTGGTGAAATGGGATTTATTCCTGACGCTTGTATAATCTGGAAAGCAGGGACCAGTGAAGGAGACCACCACGACTAGATGAATCACACTAACTTCATGACTTGGACGAGGACTCAGCTCATTCCTAATCTACCATCGAAGTCATTGATAGTGATTGACAATGCCACCTATCATAACGTACAAATCAACAAGGCACCAAATTCAAATTAAAAAAAATCAGAAATGATAGAGTGGTTAAAAGACAAAGGAGTGCAGTTCAATCCAGCATCACTCAAGCCTGAATTGTAGGTTATAATTAAACGTTATAAGGAGAATTTTAAAAGGTTCGCCTTTGATGAAAAACTGAAAACCCACGGACACAGTGTTCTTCGGCTCCCCCCGTACCATCCGGACCTAAACCCAATAGAAAATATTTGGGGAATAATTAAAAACTACGTTGCCCAAAAAAATGTTGTAAATATAATTCAAAACACTATAGCTATTTGTAAAGAAAAAATTAGCTCTATTACCAAAGAAGACTGGGGAAAAGTTTGTAAGAAAATCATTAAAATAGAAAACGAGTATTATGAAAAAGAACATTTAATAGACGACACAACAGAGAGGTTTATAATTAGACTAGGCGACTCAAATGATGACAGTGACACATCCAGTGACAGTGACCTTGAGGTTGAGAGCGGTGGAGAGGCAGAAACGGACGATGAGGGTGGACGTGACTCACCATTGGGAACTCCATTATAGCCAAACCAGGTTAGTTAAAAGATATTTATTTCAAGTAGTCTGTAGTCTAAAGCTTACAAGATTCACAATAAAATTTAAAAATATGGAATCCATTCAAATTAGCTTGTGTCCGTTAAATCATTATTAGAAATTATTTAAGTAATTATAGTAGATGTTGATAATTTATAAGCATCACTTAATAATTCAGCGAATTTAATAATAGTTGTCACATACATTTTGCTATGGAAATTTGCTTTAAATAAAAATGTCAAACACAAAAAGATTACTTCTTTTAAACCAATTTAAACATGCATTATATGTATTCAAACGGTACGGGAAATCACAGAAATATTTTTCTTAGTGACAGTAAGAAGTATATATTTCTTAGTTACTTATTTCAATCACAGTTATTAACTGATTTATAATTTTTTATGACATATTTAATTGTTGTTATTGATATACGTTTTAATTTGTTAACTTTCAAACCCTTAACCTATTTGATGTTTTTATTTTAAACACTGGTCTAATTATAAGAAATAGCAAAATGCAAATACTCCATAAACATGTAAACAATCGCCCTTTACGATCTGTCTGTGACCACCTCGCTCAGAGTCGATGTTTTTATATGACTAGTAGGCCAGCCAAGAGGCCGGACCTTCAGCGCGTGTACTATACCTGTAGCTGAAGCATTAAACATAATACAATCAAAACTAGAGAAAAATTAAAATTTAAGTTCAAGAACCAAACTATCTATTTATAACATTTTAAATTTACTAGAAGTCTGTGTATATAATAACTACTTCCAAAATAATGAACAATTTTATTAACAAGTTTCTGGTTTACGGATGAGAGGAGTCCTTAGTCCAATTATAAGTAACATTTTTATGGATTTTTTGAAGAATTACCATTCAATAAATGGCCTATCAAACCAAAAATATAGCTTTGTTATGTTGACGACATACTTTGTATTTGGGAAAACCAAGATGATATACATATTAATTTTTTAAATTTTGTTAATGAAATACGACCAACGATAAAATTTACTATGGAAAAAGAAGAAGAAGGAAAACTTCCATTTCTAGATATATTAATAACCAAAACAGAAGACAATACTCTTGAAACCTATTTATATGATAAAAAAACATTTAGTGGACAGTATTTAAATTATTTTTCTAACCATCCTGAACATGTTAAAATTGGACTTGCTAGAAGTTTATTCCAAAAAATTGAACTTATTTCATCTTCAAATAAAAATAAAAATTACAAAAGAAAAGAAATGTGCCATTTTCTAAAGATGAACAACTATCCCAATAAACTTATTCAAAAGTTAAAGAGAGGAAATAAACCTAAAAAAGCACGCAATCGTCAGGACAATGAAAACAAACCTGTAACAACTGTAGTCATACCATATGTTAAAAATCTTTCAGAGAAAATTCAAAAAATTAATTCTAAATTTAATATTCGAACAAGTTTTACATTATCAGTAAGCCTTTGTAGTAAATTATCTAAATTAAAACCAAAAAATGAAAATCAATCAACAAAAAATGTTATATACCAAATTAATTTTGAATGCAATAAAACATATTTCGGCCAAACATCAAGACCTGTTAAAAGAGGAATAAAGGAACATATATATAATTTTAAAACTGAAAATACTGAACAATCAAAATTAGTTGAACATGCTATTGATAAAAAGCATAATATAAAATTTGAAGAGTCGTCTTATATATAAAGAAAAATCATGGAAAAAGAGAAATAAAATTGAAAGTGCGTTTATGTCATTAAAAAAAGATGACTGTATTTCTCAGCCATCTGTCAATTTTAATAATATATTTTTACCTGTAATTAGAAATGGACTAGAAAACAACTTAAATAATTCAAAACCTTGTTTTTAAATTTTAACTACTTATCCATCAGTGTTATTTAATATTTACAAATTGTATATTTTTTAACATATGTTTTATATTTTTGTACAATTTGGTTAATGATCTGAACTGGCGAAAATGCATTAATCAAAAATTTAAAACAGTGGAATTACTAAAAATGTTTAATTTAAAATCATTTTGTTAGCTAGGAATTGCGTTATGAGATGTGTTTAACATCTCGATTGTAAAAATACAATCAAAACATCTCGAGATGTTTTACTTATCGAAACAACCGATAAGAACATCTCGCAATCGCGCATCACTAGCCACCAGCCGCCCAGTGAGAGGTTTAACCATATGTAATAATAAAAAGGTTGGCTTGCTCACAATCACTGCTAGGAAGTTCCATCTAAAGGACGGTGCCGCTCAGGTTAATTTAGCCTATTTTCCTAATTTACCTAACATAACAGGTTAATTTAGGCCGCAAGTATCCTAAATCCGGAACTGACTGAATTTATTTTAATGTTAAGAGGCTGTAATGTACAACTAAAACTAAAAAATATAGTGGGTTATTATGTTTTAAGTTGTTATTTAATTGTAGCTATAATTTTTATGTATAATATTTTCATGACGATACACCATATTTACTACATACAAATATGTATTTAAATCTTTGTGTAAATAAAGGCATTGAATTTAATTGACTTTATTAAAGTAAAAAAGTCTACCTAATTTTTACTGTAGTTTGAATATTTTTTTATTTCTCCATTTATCTATGAATGGAGAGAAACATTTAGCGAATCAATTATAAAAAATTGTTTTCATATTTATTTAACTAAAATATCTATGAATTTTATTTATTTACATGTAATTTTTCTTTCAAGTCAGTAGAGATTTTATATTTTAATTTGGTTTGAAATAATTACAGTGGCTTGAGATTTTGAGGGGCGCAAGTAATCAAAGTTCAAGCTAAGCTTGGATGTGAGCCTGAGTCAATTAATTTATGATTAGCATACCATTTCATTTTTCACAGTTTAAGTTTGACCTTGAGGATAGCAACAAGATCTGGATTTAATCTTCAGATGCTGATGGTAGAAAAGGTAGACTATACCCCACAGTTGTTTTAAGTGATCATCTTCAGAAACTGCTTGGCAGATCTGATGTTCAGAAATAAGATCTGTTCCTTGTCATGAGACTCAATAACAGCAGTTTTGTTATCTATGTAGATTATTGGAATCAATATTTTTACTATTTTAATACTACAGTTTTTTATTTAAACCTATTTCCATATTTAATGTTACGAAATTATTGAATAGTTCAAACATTGAATTTCATACAGCCTTGTTTTAGGCCTGGAATATTTGTGATATAGTTGATGTTGTCCTTTAAAATGATAAACTAACATTTCTGTAATTTTATGCCATGTATTTGTTATTATATAAAAATTGCATAAAATATAGTAATAAGTCAATATTATATAATTTTATTAACAGTAAAACAGACTTATGACATATTAGTCAAGTTATTCATTAAAGACGATAAAAATTTAGCAGAAAATAAAAACAAGATTGGCATTCTTATTATAAAAATATACTAAACAAACTAAGAAACTAATATGTTTACATGATTTTTTTAAAAATCAAAGTTCTAGAGCACTTTTAGTAGTTAAAATTGGGTGCAAGAATTATTTTAAAGAAGGTTGTGACCACAGTAACTAGAAAATATGGTATGTATTATGGCAAGGCTGCTCAGTAGACTGTGTGTCACATGGGCGAAATCAGCTGATTTGATTATTTTATTCTGGTAACTAAATCTGCCAGAACATGGAAGCTTTCAGCTAAATAGTAAGTAACTATTCACCACTAATCAGCTTGAATTGTAACCACAGAAATTAAATCAAGTATTTTTATGTTTATTTGTTGCTTGTTGTTCCAACCAGCTGTTACTTCTCCCATATGATATCATGAGAGATGCTCATGATACCTATTACCGTCTCGTCTAGGTCCTGTGGTTGTGACTACTTTTCTCACCTTAAAAAGGCACATTTATTCTTACCAATCATAGTTCAATCTGTCAGTAGATTGTAGTTTAGTGTTTTGATCTTAGCTATGTATTTACTGCAGTAAAAGTGTTACATTTGGTAAAATACAAGACAAGACAACAGAAAAGATGCAATTACTTACATATTATTTATTTATTCTTACATTAAGATGCTAATTGATTCAATATGTCTAATAAATACTTCAAATTAATGTAAGGAAGAATTCTTTTCAGTGTTTGTCAGAATTTCCTCTTAAAGGATTCATTAAATTTCACAATGATAATACTTACAAGTACTAACAACTAGTTTTAACCTTCCGTCGGGCGCATTCGTTCCATAACGTGAGAGGGCGCACACGTAGGTAACCTTCAGGATAGAAAAATTAATGAAAAAATTCATATTATTGTTATAAATGAATTTTATTGTACTTAAATTGTATAATAAGTGTAGTATTACAAATAAATCATGAACTGATAGGAATTATCCCTTTTATACATTAATTAATATAATTATGTATATATATTGTCAAAAAAGTTAATACTCCAAAATAGTTATAAGTTTATGTAAACAATAATACTTTTAAAATATTAAAATCATAAAAAATATTATTACTAGTCATTACAAATATATACTTAAACAATTAGTTATAAGTTTCAGAATTATTTCCTCAAAATAACATTGTTCATTACATACTTTAATTACTCATCACCATTCTCCTCCTCTGGATCTGTAATGTTTTCGACACATTTTGGTGGGGCTGTATGTTCACGGCACATGAAAAATTTACATTTGCAGCATCTTGTTTTGGAAAGTCTATTTTTTTTCCAGTCGCATTTGAAACATCTTGATGATGTAACATCATCCGTTGGTGGAACGATCCGCTTTTGTAGAGGTTCTATATCCATGAGGTCACAAATTCTTTTCTTGGCAAACGTAGGAGTACTTTTTATTGATAGCCTTGATTGCATGTAATCCTTACAAAGATCTTTAGCCAGCTGCATCAAAAATTGTCTTCTCTTCATATTTTGTTCTTCACAGTTTTGCTTCAAGATGATGAAGCTGTTCAATGCTCCAACATCCAACAGCGTGTAAAATAGTCGCATTGACCATCTTTTGCATATCCTAGCAGTAGAATACGACTCCTTATACTTATCTACTGTATCCACTCCACCTTTGCTGGAGTTGTATAAAAGTATTATATCAGGTTTCTGAAAAGTTGGTGAATTGAGATCCTGATCAAGGTCGTTGTCGTCGTGCATTGACGATAGTAGTATTACATTTTTCTTTTTATTGGAGACGTAGGACACTAATAAAAAGTGCATTCTTCTTTGAAAGCAAAAATTGAGCTTCCTACTTTCCGGTCTTTGATGTTTAAAAACAAGTTGGGAATTTCTTTCTTGTTTTTTCTCAAAGTTCCAACCATAGTCAGACGATGGTCCCTTAGAAGATCAACACAAAGTGGAACTGACGCAAAAAAATTGTCTACTGTCACGTTTCTTCCAGAACCAGATATTCCTGCAACCATTCGTTCAGCAACACATTTTCCCGAGTTAATAACTTGGAATGGGCCTTCTGGCTGGGTACCCGTATAGACCTCAAGTTTTGAAGTGTAAAATGACCTAGCACAAGTTAAAGCATACACTTTCAGTCCATATTTGGCTGGTTTGCTTTTTATAAATTGGCGGAAGCTGCACCTTCCGCGAAATGACTCCAGCATTTCGTCAATTGTGACAAACTCACTGAGTCTATAGTTTTTTCGTAGTTTTCCACATAATCTTCAAAGAGGTCTCTGATAGGAGCTAGCTTGTCCAAAATCATTCTGTCTCCTCTGGTGTTGATGTCATCAAATCTTGTCGCACGCAGTAAGTATCTTTTCAGGGATTTTTTTTCATTAAATCTTTTCAGGGACATTGCGCACCGAAAAAACTCAACTCCAAAGCCATCAGTCGACCAGAGGTCTTCTAGAATTTGATGGGATGATCTCATCACTCCTGCCATATACAATATTCCAAAAACCGCTCTCATCTCTTGTGCTGTTGTTTCTTTCGCATCTCTTTCTCTACTAAAATTATCTCTGTTAGCACGAATCCAAATATTTGTATTTTCTACTATGCAATTTACCATTTCATCAGTAAAAAATAACGACCATACTTCAACAGGTGTTTTAGCATTTTTAGCAATGTTCTCTACACAGTTCATTCTTATTCTTAAAATATTCCTACCTTGGTTTCTTGAACGTTTTGGTTGTGCATCCCAAAGCAAATCTCTGCTCTTACTTATGTAAGCAATTCTTCCATCAATTCTTTGAACTATATCGTTCTTCTTTCTGATTGCGAGAGGCAGATTTTCTAAATCATCAAAGTCGCTATAATTATTTAAATTATTTTCTGTTGACTCTTCCTCTTCAATCTGCGCATTATCTTCAGCGTATTCCATTTCATCATTTTCAGAACCATCTATATTGACATCTTCTTCATTATCGCCTGCAAACAGTTGCCTGACAAATGAACCGGTAGGTCTTTGTTCTACAACCTCCATCTCCTCTCTTTCCACACTCATAAGAAGTCTTTGTAGTCTCTCTTCCTCCATTATAAAATATATACACACTATTTGCAGCAAAAAAAAAAAAAACTATATTTAAAGCAAAAAAACTATATACAGCAACAAACTAATAAAAAATGGTCAAATCCTTTGTACAAAATATATACAACGTCTAATATTTTACTTCACACCATAACATGCACTTTGGAGAAAGTTCCGGATTTTACAAACACAGTAGGGCGCACACGGAAGTAGACTCCGGACGGACAGTAACGCGGCAAGGCGCACAAGGAAGCAACCTCCAGGTAGCTGCGCGATACTCGACTAAGGCTAAACCAGACTGTGTAAAGGGGTGACGGTTGTGACAAATAATTCTTGGAAGGGAGCTCGTGAAGTACACCAACGGATGGCGCTGCAGACCGCAAGTGATAATTTGAATTTAGAAATATTTAGCCACACGGAGGTAAACTCCGTGATGCGCCCGACGGAAGGTTAATATATTCAATACTATGTAAATGAAGTAACCTTTAGATGACTATGTAAGTAACATAAATATAAAAAAATTATTTAAAATTTGAAATAGTTGTGTTATTTTCTTTTCTTTTTTTTTACAGCCTCATTTTCCTATCACATACATTTTTTTAAATACACTGTAACTTATTTAACATATAACCATATATGTGTGTGTTGCAGGTGTAAGGTGTTTGTAAAAAAAGATGACAACTATAAAGACAGAGGGGTGGGGACTTTGTTCATCAAGAAGGTGGGGGATGACAAGCATCAGCTGTTGGTAAGAGCTGAAACTGTCCTGGGTAACATCCTGGTCAATATCCTCTTAACTGCGAGTGTTCCAACACAGCGAATGGGCAAGAACAATGTAATGTTGGTGTGTATACCAACTCCCCAGGATCCACCACCTCCCACTACAGTCCTACTGAGGGTAAAAACACCTGCTGACGCTGACATTCTGCTAGCTACTTTAGACAAATATAAACAATGAACTTCTCTAGGGTTCTGTTTCATTTATTTTTAAGTTGGTTTATATTAAATCATGGTCTTGTTCAATTTAGTGAATTTATTGCTTTCCTTTTCTGAAACTATTAAATTCTCTAAGAAATCCAAGAATCTGATTTGCTAATCACACTTTAATTGTATATAAACGGCAAGAAGATAAGTATTTTGTAAATATTACAAATATGCATTTAATAAGTTAATCAAAATAAAAATTAAATAATAATCTCTTTAACTACATAGAGTAGGACAAGTCAATGTGACCTATGTCAATCTAAAAGTCATACTTGGGAATAATAATTAAAAGAAGTTAATGATTAAAGCTAATTGTTAATTTTTCTATTAACTTTTTTTAGCTTATTTGTTAGTTTTGAAAATGTTTAACTTCTAACTTTAACTAGTTGAAACTGTGTTAAACGATTAACGTAACTAAGTTAGTTTTTAAAATGTGGTAAAAGATTCCAATTGGTATGTGGATTTTGGGCTGGGTAGAAAGTGTCTACAACCCAGCCCGTCTGCTTTCGATGCTTTCTTCCAAATTTTTGAAACTGCTGTTATGCAATGTAAGGTTGAATGTAGAGAGAATATTGGAAAATACAAAAAATTAAAACCGTAGATTAATGATTACATATGCATGAAAATTAAGCAAAGAAACCACATTTTTAAATTAGTTAAAAAACATCCCAAGAACGAAATCCTAAGAAATTATTACAAACAGTTAAGGAATAAATTGCAGGATGATATCAAGCTTCGAAAAGAGGTATATTATAGGGGGAAATTTGAGAAATGTAAGGGGGATTCAAAATCTACTTGGAAATTATAAAACAATTTAACAGGACAAGCAAGGGGTGAATTCGGTCAAATTAGTATTGAATTAAACAATGAAATAATTTATGAGCCTAGCAAAATAGCAAACACTTTCAATAACTTTTTTTTGGAGGTGGTCGATAAACTTGATTTAAACTGCAAAGTAAATAGCAATTTCTTGAATCTGCCAATGAAAAATAATTTTCCCGTTAATGCACAGTTGAGATCAGTTTTTATTGAACCAGTGATGCCACAGGAACTGTGTCAAGCGATAAATTCTTTGAAAACAAATACAGCTGCAGGTATTGATGGAATTAGTACTTATTTAGTCAAGACTATTGCATCAAAAATAATTGATGTTCTGCTGTATATAATTAACTTTAGTTTTGAAAGTGGAACATTTCCTAAAAAACTCAAGGATGCTGTTGTTATACCTGTCTTCAAGAGTGGTTAAAAAAACCAATGCAATAATTTTAGACCAATTTCTCTGTTATCTTGTTTTTCAAAAATTTTTGAAAAGTTAATGAAACTAAAAATATTAAAATTTTTTCAAAATACAGAATTTTTTAGTAAAAATCAATTTGGTTTCAGGGCGGGTCTTAACATAGAAAGTGCATTATTACATTTTATGAATGATGTACATAGTGGATTAAATGAGGGGAAATGTGTAAGTGGTTTGTTTTTATATATTAAAAAGGCCTTTGACACGGTCAACCATGATATTTTGCTTGATAAAATTTATAAATGTGGTATAAGGGGAAATGTTCATAAATGGTTTGAAAGCTATCTTGTAGGGAGGAGACAATGTGTTAGGATAGGGACAGAGTTTAGTGAAATGTGTGAAATAAAAAGTGGTGTACCTCAGGGGTCAGTTTTAGGGGCACTCTTATTTATAATTTACATCAATGATCTATGTGGTGCACAACTGAAAGGAAAATTAACGTCCTTTGCGGATGATACGGCCTTGTGCTACTTAGAAAATGACTGGGAAACAGTGGAATCAGACATGAGAAATGACTTATGTTCTCTACAGTGGTGGTTTACTGCAAATCAAATGCTGCTGAGTGCAAAAAAAAAAAGTTTATTATTTTCAATCTTAAAAAAATTCAGTATAAGTTTGATCAAGTCAAATACACATGTGCTGACTGTCTGGAACACGATAGTGTATGTGTAACAAATAAGTGCACTTTAATAGGAAGAACCAATGAATTGAAGTATTTAGGTGTCTTTTTAGATAGTGAGGTTTCATGGAAAACTCATTTAATCAAGTTGAAAAATAAACTGAATAGTACCTTAAGGTATTTTTATTTTTTGAACAATTTAATTGATAAGGACCTGTTGCGTACCTTGTATTTTGCATTAATTCATAGTAGGATTGAGTATGGGATAGTAGTGTGGGGAAATACTTATGACACTGTTTTAAATCCAATTTTTATTCTACAAAAATACGCGGTGAGGCTAATTTTGAACAAAAATAAATTTGAACATTCACATCCTTTTTTTGTTGATTTAAAAGTTCTACCTCTTAAATATATTTATGTTTATAAGGTATTACAGCTGTTCTATTCTGAGAGTGGAAGTAAACCTCACAATGATAATGCCTACAGAGAAAAACTTAGATCAAATAGAAGTTTTTTTGTTCCAAAACCTAATTTAGCTCATTTTACAAGAACTTTCAATTTCATTGCTCCAAGAATGTTCAATAAAATACCTGATTTAATTAAATTTGCCAATAGCAAGCAAATTTTTCAGTCTAGATAAAAAAAGTGATTGTTGGAAAGGGAAGACATAAGTTTTTTACTTTTAATACAAAAGTAGTTTATTTATATATTTTACAGAGGTAAATTTACAGAAGTATATTTTGTATATATTTGATATGTTTTCTTTTTATTTTCACCTAAAAATGTGTTAAATAAGGGCACAAGAGCAAGTTCATGCTCATGTATGTGTGTGTGTATGTGTGTGTGTGTGTGTGTGTGTGTGTGTGTGTGTGTGTGTGTGTGTGTGTGTGTGTGTGTGTGTGTGTGTGTGTGTGTGTGTGTGTGTGTGTGTGTGTGTGTGTGTGTGTGTGTGTGTGTGTGTGTGTGTGTGTGTGTGTGTGTGTGTGTGTGTGTGTGTGTGTGTGTGTGTGTGTGTGTGTGTGTGTGTGTGTGTGTGTGTGTGTGTGTGTGTGTGTGTGTGTGTGTGTGTGTGTGTGTGTGTGTGTGTGTGTGTGTGTGTGTGTGTGTGTGTGTGTGTGTGTGTGTGTGTGTGTGTGTGTGTGTGTGTGTGTGTGTGTGTGTGTGTGTGTGTGTGTGTGTGTGTGTGTGTGTGTGTGTGTGTGTGTGTGTGTGTGTGTGTGTGTGTGTGTGTGTGTGTGTGTGTGTGTGTGTGTGTGTGTGTGTGTGTGTGTGTGTGTGTGTGTGTGTGTGTGTGTGTGTGTGTGTGTGTGTGTGTGTGTGTGTGTGTGTGTGTGTGTGTGTGTGTGTGTGTGTGTGTGTGTGTGTGTGTGTGTGTGTGTGTGTGTGTGTGTGTGTGTGTGTGTGTGTGTGTGTGTGTGTGTGTGTGTGTGTGTGTGTGTGTGTGTGTGTGTGTGTGTGTGTGTGTGTGTGTGTGTGTGTGTGTGTGTGTGTGTGTGTGTGTGTGTGTGTGTGTGTGTGTGTGTGTGTGTGTGTGTGTGTGTGTGTGTGTGTGTGTGTGTGTGTGTGTGTGTGTGTGTGTGTGTGTGTGTGTGTGTGTGTGTGTGTGTGTGTGTGTGTGTGTGTGTGTGTGTGTGTGTGTGTGTGTGTGTGTGTGTGTGTGTGTGTGTGTGTGTGTGTGTGTGTGTGTGTGTGTGTGTGTGTGTGTGTGTGTGTGTGTGTGTGTGTGTGTGTGTGTGTGTGTGTGTGTGTGTGTGTGTGTGTGTGTGTGTGTGTGTGTGTGTGTGTGTGTGTGTGTGTGTGTGTTGTGTGTGTGTGTGTGTGTGTGTGTGTGTGTGTGTGTGTGTGTGTGTGTGTGTGTGTGTGTGTGTGTGTGTGTGTGTGTGTGTGTGTGTGTGTGTGTGTGTGTGTGTGTGTGTGTGTGTGTGTGTGTGTGTGTGTGTGTGTGTGTGTGTGTGTGTGTGTGTGTGTGTGTGTGTGTGTGTGTGTGTGTGTGTGTGTGTGTGTGTGTGTGTGTGTGTGTGTGTGTGTGTGTGTGTGTGTGTGTGTGTGTGTGTGTGTGTGTGTGTGTGTGTGTGTGTGTGTGTGTGTGTGTGTGTGTGTGTGTGTGTGTGTGTGTGTGTGTGTGTGTGTGTGTGTGTGTGTGTGTGTGTGTGTGTGTGTGTGTGTGTGTGTGTGTGTGTGTGTGTGTGTGTGTGTGTGTGTGTGTGTGTGTGTGTGTGTGTGTGTGTGTGTGTGTGTGTGTGTGTGTGTGTGTGTGTGTGTGTGTGTGTGTGTGTGTGTGTGTGTGTGTGTGTGTGTGTGTGTGTGTGTGTGTGTGTGTGTGTGTGTGTGTGTGTGTGTGTGTGTGTGTGTGTGTGTGTGTGTGTGTGTGTGTGTGTGTGTGTGTGTGTGTGTGTGTGTGTGTGTGTGTGTGTGTGTGTGTGTGTGTGTGTGTGTGTGTGTGTGTGTGTGTGTGTGTGTGTGTGTGTGTGTGTGTGTGTGTGTGTGTGTGTGTGTGTGTGTGTGTGTGTGTGTGTGTGTGTGTGTGTGTGTGTGTGTGTGTGTGTGTGTGTGTGTGTGTGTGTGTGTGTGTGTGTGTGTGTGTGTGTGTGTGTGTGTGTGTGTGTGTGTGTGTGTGTGTGTGTGTGTGTGTGTGTGTGTGTGTGTGTGTGTGTGTGTGTGTGTGTGTGTGTGTGTGTGTGTGTGTGTGTGTGTGTGTGTGTGTGTGTGTGTGTGTGTGTGTGTGTGTGTGTGTGTGTGTGTGTGTGTGTGTGTGTGTGTGTGTGTGTGTGTGTGTGTGTGTGTGGTGTGTGTGTGTGTGTGTGTGTGTGTGTGTGTGTGTGTGTGTGTGTGTGTGTGTGTGTGTGTGTGTGTGTGTGTGTGTGTGTGTGTGTGTGTGTGTGTGTGTGTGTGTGTGTGTGTGTGTGTGTGTGTGTGTGTGTGTGTGTGTGTGTGTGTGTGTGTGTGTGTGTGTGTGTGTGTGTGTGTGTGTGTGTGTGTGTGTGTGTGTGTGTGTGTGTGTGTGTGTGTGTGTGTGTGTGTGTGTGTGTGTGTGTGTGTGTGTGTGTGTGTGTGTGTGTGTGTGTGTGTGTGTGTGTGTGTGTGTGTGTGTGTGTGTGTGTGTGTGTGTGTGTGTGTGTGTGTGTGTGTGTGTGTGTGTGTGTGTGTGTGTGTGTGTGTGTGTGTGTGTGTGTGTGTGTGTGTGTGTGTGTGTGTGTGTGTGTGTGTGTGTGTGTGTGTGTGTGTGTGTGTGTGTGTGTGTGTGTGTGTGTGTGTGTGTGTGTGTGTGTGTGTGTGTGTGTGTGTGTGTGTGTGTGTGTGTGTGTGTGTGTGTGTGTGTGTGTGTGTGTGTGTGTGTGTGTGTGTGTGTGTGTGTGTGTGTGTGTGTGTGTGTGTGTGTGTGTGTGTGTGTGTGTGTGTGTGTGTGTGTGTGTGTGTGTGTGTGTGTGTGTGTGTGTGTGTGTGTGTGTGTGTGTGTGTGTGTGTGTGTGTGTGTGTGTGTGTGTGTGTGTGTGTGTGTGTGTGTGTGTGTGTGTGTGTGTGTGTGTGTGTGTGTGTGTGTGTGTGTGTGTGTGTGTGTGTGTGTGTGTGTGTGTGTGTGTGTGTGTGTGTGTGTGTGTGTGTGTGTGTGTGTGTGTGTGTGTGTGTGTGTGTGTGTGTGTATATACAGCTACTCTTTTTTAAATTATGTACAGTTTAGGCTGTGTATAAATATGTTATTTGGATATTGTTTATTACATATTAAAATGATAGGCACGCTATTGAAAGCCGATCTTATTTTAATTTACAATTTTCTCCGATCGCTGGAAATTATTATTTAATTGATCTTGTAGGATCAATTAAATACCCTCTAAACCTAATTAAACCTAATTAAATACGAACCTCTAAACAGGATTACCTTAGAGGCCCTAAATTTTCTTGGATTTATGTAAATAGTTATGGAGTTGTAATCAGTTTTAAAATGTTATGGTTTACTAGGCTATTGTTATTAAATTGTTTGTTGTTGTCAATGTATATAGTAACATAATTGAAATATATTGTTTGTTGATGTTAATCTTAAAGTTACACATTTAGTTCTCTTGGTCAGACCTGACAGGTAAAGACTTTTATTTTGTAATAGTCTAGAACAATTAGTGATGTTTTATTTTAATATTAAAAGATAGTATGCACAATTAATTCTTGTACAAAAGAATGTAAATTTAAATTTAAAATTCAAGAAAATAAATGAATTCTTATTCTTATAACTTCAGGTCAAAGACCGGTTGTTTTCCTAATCCTCCAATTGTCACCGGCATGCAAGGTCGCATCCTCTCCCTTTGGGATTGCTTGAATTCGGCGTCTTTTACCTGCTCTCATGGAAGCAGAAGCATGAATTCGGCAACTTTTATAAAACTGACCTAAAAAAAAAGGCATAAACTCAGCATGTGTGGGGAGAGAAGTGTAATTGAGTAATAGTGATTTATGATAGTATCCAAGGCAGCGTTCTATCATAAAGGAGTTGTAGAAATTAATATACTGTACAAACATATATTGGTTACTTTTGTTTAAAATATTGTTCACTTTTTATTACAGAAAGAATAAATTCAATTTTATTTATGTAATTTCAAGTCCTGTTTGCAAATTTAACACTACAGCCAGATTATTTGTTCAACATCGGCAACAAACATCAAGGGAACAGAGCACATTATCTGCTTTGTAACACGGTAAAGGGCGTATAGTCACCAGCAGTGTTGTTTGTTTATCATGTTTGGGTTGGCAACATTTGCATCTGGACTAGTCCATGTATAACAGCTGATATTTATATTGAGGTACATAAGTAACATTTTTAGTTTATTTAGAAAAGTAATACAGTAGTTTTAAAGTACTGATTTTTTTATGATTGGGAGGGTCAGGATTCAATACCTGGTAAAGGCCCCTAAGATCCTTAGAGAACCTTGATGAGGTTTTCCTGTGCCTTGGCTACATTCTGATTCATCAACCAAGGTGAAAGCCCGCTTCCTAGCTAGGGCCAGGCAGTGGAAGATGATGTGCTGTCCAGACACTTTCTCCTCCACATTTCCTACACAAGAGAATGGGGGTTGGAAACCCCATCTTGTTCATGTGTGCCCTAAATGTCCAATATCCAGTTATAAAGCCAACCACCCTTCGGAGTTCTGATCTTATAAGAGAAAGAGCTTCTACCGTGTTGGAGTACAATGGCCCCAACAGGACCTCCTTTGTTTGCCTGTTACCTGGTGTTGCCTCTCAGGTTTCCTGGTGCTTGCCAGCGACTTATGTAGGAGCAACCATCTTGGAGAAGCTGTAAGCAACCCCACATGCCAGCTCTGGGCCAATTGGATGTTCTTTAGCGCCTCTCTTGGCACGGTGGTCTGCCCTCTCGTTTCCAAGTACCCCGGTGTGACCTGGCACCCATGATACGATTACCCTATCGGAATGCGCCAGTGTTTTAAGAGCCCAGTGACAGTCCCAAACTAGACTTGAAGTGAAGTCAAAAGACACAAGTGACCTTAGTGCCACTTGGCTGTTTGAGTTAAGATAGATTGTTTTTCCCCATAGTGCCCAAATCAATAAAAAAAATCAGTTTATTCTCAAAAAAGAAAAGTACAAAATTAACAATGGAAAATACAACTGAGAATGGTCCTCTCATGGGCTAAATCCTATGCCAGAGGACCAAGTAGCTATCAACAAAACTGTTTCCTGGTGAGTGTAAAACTTAAATGAAAAAAACACTTAATATACATATTATGAAATAAACTCCTTATAGCAGAGGCCACAGGAGAAAATAACAGATAATAGTATTACATCTAAGAGAAGAAGAAACAGAAAAAAATGACGCACTTATACAGACACATACTCATGCATGAAACAGACGCTCACACACTCATGCACGCACAGACACACATGCACTCACGAACGCATAAGCACACATACTCATTCATGCACACGTACACTCATGCACACACATGAATGTGCACACAAAACACATTCGCGCAGAGACGCACAAGAGCGCACAAACATAACACGCACAACCTCTCATGCACGTGCACACCATACACAAACATTTACTCACGCACACTAACAAAACACTTGCATTCACACCTGCAATGTTCATGCACACGCTCATATAATCAATGTAACATTCAAGCTCTAAATTATGTATAAATGTAACTCATTAATTTGTCAACCTCTAATCTTCCTAAATTAAATAACCAGTTATTTATTAATTTTTTATGTAAATCTATCTTATGTATCTGAATACCTTGAGCAGGCTGGTAATTTAGTGAAGAGAATATTTGAAACATAAAAAGAGCTTGTTAAATTGACTGATTTAGGCAGTCTAGGAACTCAAATACCTACATTTACTGTGGTTCTAGTAATATAATTATGGCCGATAATAGTGAACATATTATTTTTGTTTCTAAATATGTACAAAAGTAAGCACCTTATTTATTTATTTATTTAGAGCAGTGTACCGGGTCGTTTGACCGGTACATTTGTGGTTACTTGTCATCGTGGGTTGCCAGGCTGCCTGAGATCGCTCGTGCGCTGTCGGTTTGTTAACTTTCGTGGCTGTTGGCTTGGACTCTGTCGTTCCGTGATTCCAGCTGTCCAGTCTTCTCGGTCTGTCGGGTTGGCCTGTCGTTTGACCTGTCTGCTTCTGCTACCGTACCTGCAATGTTGACCGGCTATAGGCTCTCTAACGTAAGTGTTCAATTTTGTTATTTCAAATACATAATCACTCTTTTGGTGAAAATATTTTTGTTTAAATAATAATAATCAGGCTTTTTTGTTATTTTCAGTATTTTGTTAGATTGTTTGTGTTCTTTGTCTAGATCTTTGTCAACCTAGGTTTGAGCCCATGTGCTCAATGTTACTATTTTACCATTAATTTCTTTATTATATTATTGTTTTAGGTTCCATGTTAGTTATATATAATTTTTATTGAGCATTTTGCAGTTTGAGCTACCTTTTTTTACTATTTTTCTGTTCTTAGACAATATAACCTATTCTACCTGTTCAACCTTGTTGTTTCCTGTTAGGTATTCCCTAAAAAAAAATCTCCAACGCTTGTGTCACTGTTGGTTAACATTTTATTTAAAGGCTTGTTAAGATTTACTGTAAGATTATTTATTTTCTGTATCATTTATTATGTTGTTGTTTTTGTGTTATTATTTTGTTTTGGCTGTTCTCTGAACTAATGTGCTGTGGTTTGGCTGTGTAGTCCAGTGTCCTTGATGGGACATTGAACCCTCAGCCTGCCCCGGACGAAGTACGGCCATCTACTCTGTGTTTGCTTGGCCTGAGGACCATGTTATGAAGTCAAGTTGTGACCCTGCTTGCCCTACCTACATCTTTGGGTAGGATTCTTCTGTCCTCAGGTCAGTGCGTCTCTTGTTATTCCCGGCGGCTGAGCTGGGGTGGTCACTTATTTAAAATTAAAAAAGAAAAAAAAAAAGATTTTCTCCACTAGGCCACACCCTATAAAGAAAATTAAAAAAAAAACAACAACAGTGTAATCTGGCCTCAGTGGAATCATGGGATGTGGATTAAATTGCCAGTAATTTGTTTTGTTAAAAACATTTTTTCTAAATTTTCCATTGTAAGTAAAAAATTTGGCGAGCGGGAACATCTAGTTATGTTACTATTTTCAAAACAGATTTACGTAGCTTATTGATGTTGGACAACAGTGATTTGAAGTTTGTCTTTGCGCTCAACTTTAAAACTATAGAAGTTTTATTTCACAGGCATAAAAAGCATTTTGTACCAACTAAATTTTCTCAGCATAAAAAAACAATGAAATTTGTGTCTGTCAAATTGGACACTATATCATTGATGTACATCACAGTGTACACGCCCGTACAGTGACAGTGGTATTGACACACCCTCCTACCCATTCTCGACACACCCACCTACCCTCCCCTTCAACAATACACATACAGTGGTTCAATCATAGTTAATTTTACTTATCACATAATAAACAATAAATAAATACTGTATTAATGATTGCAACAAATATAAATGGCTTACTCGTTTGCCAGCAAAACTGCATGAAGACATTAGAAACAACCACACTACAGCTGGGACCCCCCAAAAAAACATCTTAATCATAATAAATTTTTTAGAAAAGAAATGCCAGCCCAAAGGAAGGCACAAACCGCAACCACAGTTCTCACCGCGGACTTTCTGGAACTCAACTTTCATGAAAAACACAAAATTAAAATTGCACACCAAAACATAAATTGGCTTTCTAACAAAATTGAAAGACTTAGTCATTTCTTAAATAAAGAAAACCCAGACCTAATAATACTGAGCCGAACATGGCCTTCAAAGAGAAAATCTAGAGAACACTCGCATCGAGGGATACACCCTCATAGGTGGTTTTTCTAGAAAGAACCATATTAAAGGAGGAGTAGTGGGGTACTGTCAAACATGATCTTGAAAAATATACTAAGCTTATACGCACAAGCGGAAATGAAACTGAGCTTATTTGTGAAACCAGCTCTCCTTTGAACTAAAAACAAAGAAGACAAATTTACTCATCCTAGGAGTATACAGGGACCACCCTCTGCAAACCCTAGACCAAGCCATTAACATCCTCACTGAACAACTTGACAGATCTCTAAATTCTCACAGGAATATTTTACTTATGGGAGACATTAACGTGGACAACCTGTCTGAAAATAATGACAAACTTAAACTTGACGATCTCCTCACTTCCTACCAAATAACAAGATTGAGTCTTCCATCCACACGTATCACCAGAGATACCGCTAAATCAATAGACTGGATATGTACAAACCTAGACCAAAAGCTAATAGAAACATCAGTCATCTTATCAGGCCTCTCTGACCACACAGCCCAAATAATCACAATAAACACAGAGAAAGCTAAAGAAATGCTAAAAGAAAGGAAAAGGTTATTCAGCATAGAGCAATACAACTGTTCAAAGCCAGACTGCATTCTCAAAACTGGAACAATCTATACCTAAAAGAAGATATCAACAACATATATGACACTTTCCACACCATCATCCAAAACATATTAAATGAAACTTGCCCACTCAGAACCTACAAAATACAGGAAACATAATAACACAAAACAATACTGGGATCCTGAATGCACCAAACTAAGGTCTGAATACCTTGAACGCCTTGGAAAAAGGAACAATGCGCAGGAGATGTGGAAAACAAAAAAGAAACAGCGAGAAGGAAAAACTATATGACATCAAACTAAAATCTCCTGCGGAAAAATCTTTTTACTGAACACATAATGGAGCAGAAAATAAGCCAAGGGTGCTCTGGCAAGTGATAAATAATGAACGCAAAGACAAAACTAACAATAAGACAGAATTACACCTCAGATAAATAATACTACAATAACCAACCCCTTAGAAGTAGCAAACTGCTTTAATTCATTTTTTTTCAACCATAGCACAGAGAACCCCCTCCAAGATAACAACAAAACAAAGTGCAGTAACAGATAAATATCTACCACCACAACCAATAGAACAAACTTTTAACTTTGAGCCAGCAACACAGAAGAAATACTCAAAAACTATTGATACCTTAAAACCAAAAACCTCATCTGGAGTAGATAATATATCAGCCAAGATCATAAAAATCTGTAAAAATGAACTATTAAGTCCACTCACCCTCATAATTAATCAATCTCTTGCCCAAGGAACCTTTCCCAACAAACTAAAAATAGCCAAAGTCTACCCCAAATACAAATCAGGACCGATCAATGAAACAAACAGTTATCGACCAATATCTCTCATCTCAACCTTCTCTAAAATACTAGAGAAAATCGTCCTAGTCAGACTCCTTAACTACCTAGAGCAAAACAAGCTACTTACTAACCAACAACACGGCTTCTTAAAGGGCAGATCAACAGCCACAGCCTTAATACAACTCACTGAACATATAATAGACAAATTAGAAGAAGGCTGCACCGCAACCTGCCTCTTCTTAGATTTCAGCAAGGCGTTTGACTGCCTGAACCATGAACAGCTCCTTAAAAAACTAGAACACCTTGGAATAAGAGGAACGGCTCAAAACTGGTTCCGCAGCTACC
The DNA here is from genome assembly GCA_035578905.1 of Stictocephala bisonia. Lineage (NCBI taxonomy): Eukaryota > Metazoa > Arthropoda > Insecta > Hemiptera > Membracidae > Stictocephala > Stictocephala bisonia. The sequence continues at coordinate 979,222 of JAQJVL010000175.1, read as the reverse complement.
TAACTGATAGAGAAATGCTCGTAGAAATAAACTGCACCGACAATAACACAGTACAAAGGCTTCAATCTGATACTGCTGAAATACATAGAGGTGTCCCGCAGGGGTCAGTCTTGGGGCCAGTACTATTCATTCTCCTTACTAATGACATGCCCAACTGGCTGGGAGATATCTGCTACACTGTTATGTACGCAGATGACACTGCCTTAACGATAGCAAATAAATCAATAGAAATACTCCATCACAACACATCAACTTACTTCAACAAAACTAAGCAATACTGTGCCAGTAATGAACTTGTTTTAAATGAGAAAAAAACAGTGCAAATGACCTTTAGTAACCTCCATAGACATAATGACACACCCTTGCCAGACCTGAAAATTAATACTAACACCAAATATCTAGGCACAATTATTGATGACAAACTAACATGGAAGCCACATATTGAGCAACTATGCAAAAAACTGTCTGCTGGAAACTATGTTATACGAAGAATTAAACAAATAAGTGGCTTGGACACAGCTAAGACAGCGTATTTTGCTCTATTCGAGTCTCACCTAAGATATGGCATTGCCACTTGGGGAGGTACGTCCAAAGGAAATCTAGAAAGAATCCTGATCAATCAAAAGAGAGCAATTAGATGCCTTGCAGGCCTAAAGTACCAAGAAAGCTGTCGTGAACACTTCATAAACCTAAAAATACTGACAGTTGTATCTCTCTACATTAAAGAAGTGATTCTGCACACGTTAAAGCATACATCTCAGCAAAGATTTTGTGACCTACACCAATACAGTACAAGACGTGGCGGGGACTTCCCACTGCCTGCTCACCACCTAAGCCTCTACAAAAAGAAACCGTCATACAAAGGAGCCACCTTCTTTAACCACCTACCAGGACACCTCAAGAACCAGCCCTCCCACCGATTCGGGAAACAATTGACTCTGTGGCTCCAAAAAAGGCCTTTCTACACTGTGGAAGAATTTTGACAGTAAAAAATTATGAAAAAACTATTTTGATAGGTCTTAGATTAGTTATATTAATGTATGGCAACATAATCAATCATGATATTTGTTTGGAAACAACCCGTACTTGGGCATAAATAGTTTTTAATCAAGAGCTACTCTATTGAATATGTTGATAATACACACCTGTACCTGTTACAGATTCAGGGTAAATTAAACCAGACAATAAAAGGGTTATAACAAGTTAAATGTCAGACAATAAATATTAAAAAGGAGTAGTACAAATCTGAACAATGACGAAGATGTCTTATCTATTAACGGTTTACTTAAGAGCTCCTCTTTTCATTAAGATCTACGTCATAATATTTTAGTAAATTGTCTTTGCGAACATCCATGTCATAACAACTAATAAATTTAAAATGTCAAAGGAAATATTAGAGCAGAGAGGAACTAAAAAAAGTTGCATATACAGTACATTCTGGTTAACCGGTTAAATATGATGGAATGTGAATCCGGATGGTACAGAACGTAAAAAAATTCTTATTTTTAGACGAGAATATGCCACTCAATTCCCCCACCAAAACTGGAAGACATGCCGTACTGGGGGATGGCTCAAAACCAGACAGGCGATAGGATCACGGGTGGCAGTCGGAGGGTTAATTCACAACCCGGCAGCTGAGCGAAAAAAACCATTTATTTTAAAAAAGAATGAATGAATAATTAAGAAAATCCGACAGAAGGCCACAATATCATTATTCCACTCAAAAAACAACAAACTACACAAAATTAACAAAAATAACAAAAGCTACAAAAAAAATTTACATAATCGACAGGCCTATCTGCAGAATTACAAAGCTATAAAAACTTTGAAAAAAGTGTATCAGGACTTATTTTCCACTCTGTATATATAGTATATGTGTTATTTTTGTCTCTGTTAAATGGAAAAAGAAGAATTTCTGCTATTGTTTCTAATGCTGTCCTATCCCGTGTTTACAGTCCTCTAAGTCACTGTTTCCTAAACCTGAAAATAAAAACTTGAAACGCATTATGTCCCTAGGTACTGTTCCCGTAAATAGTAGGAAAACTACTCTTGAGTCCTCTTTCCCTAAGCGTAATTTTTTAGGGTGGAACAAGAGCAGACATCAGAAAAGGTGACTACTGAAATGAGTTCTCATCTTAATGTAAAGCGGAAAATCTCATTTTTTCACCAAAATATCTGTGGTGAAAAAACAAACAAGGAACTTCTCTAAAGACACCTAGAGTTTGAAAATCCTGATGTTCTATTTCTCTCTGAGCATAACCTCAGAGAAGAACAGTTTGGCTCTTTCTATATATCCAACTATTCCAATGCTGCAGCCTTTTGTTGCAAGTTTGACTATATATTTCTAATGACTAAACAGGACTATATTATTTCTGATGGCTTAAAAATAGCTGAGTATTTCAATAATAAATTTTCGGTAGTAAACACGGACACATTTGATAAAGCCTTGTAAATAATTTTAACTTGAAAAATAATGTACTTGCTTTTGAATTCCATCCAATAACAAGAACAAAAATTATCAACATCATTTCATCATTGCAAAATAAAATTTCTGCATGCTGGGATGGAATTCCTGTTAAGCTACTTAAAAGGACTGGTGATATTGTTGCTGGCCCTTTGAGTTTGATATTTAACCAATCTTTTCATAGTGGAATTTTTTTCCGTCAGTTAAAATAGCCTAAATTAAACCACTTTTCAAAAATGGTAACAACTCAAATCCTGATAATTATTGCTCAATATCAATTTCACCTACCTTTTCTAAAGTTTTTGAAAAAATAGCTGCAGAACAATTGTCTTCTTTCTTTGAGAGTAACAACATCTTTGTAGGGGAGCAATATGGTTTTAGGTCTGGGCGAAACACAGTTCAAGCTTAATCTGAATTTCTCTGGGAAGTTAATTGTAGCCTGGACAGGTCACAGAATGTAGCTGATTTCTTCTGTGATTTGTCCAAAGCATTTGATTGTGTCGTTCATGACATCCTATTTGCTAAACTTAAATTTTACAATATTTCTGAAATTGCTTTAAGATGGATAAAATCTTATTATTAAATCGGTTTCATAGAACAACTATTTAAAAAAAATAATGTACAACTTTTCTGATTGGAAAGAAAGCTTTTTGGGTGTGCCCCAAGGATCAATTATGGGACCTCTTTTTATTTTTAATTTATATTAATGACTTGCTTTGTAATCTAAATTCAAAATTAATTCTTTATACTGATGACACAATAGCCATATTGAAAGCAAATAATCCAATAAGTTTACAACATTCAATAAATTGTGCTGTTATAGAGTTAAATAATTGGTTTACTGTAAATGGTCTACAAGTTAACTGCCCAAAAACTCAAATTATTTGTTTTAATACCATTAAAAATAGTTAAATTTTTCAGTTGCAGATTAATTTTGAGGGAGAAACTGTAAATCAGGAAAATTTAATAACATTTCTGGGCATCAAATGCAAAAAAATTTAAAATGAAATAAATACACACATATTTGGGATAAAAAATTAAGTACTTAATGTTTTCAGAAGTCAGTCTTGCAAAATGTCACAGGTTTAAAAACTTAAAATTATTTTATAATATGCTTTATTTTACTCTCTCATGCATTATGGTTTAGAAATTTGGGATATCCACAGTAATTCTGAATCAGTTTTCAAAATAAAAAAATTCTAAGAATTATGATGTTTTCAAATCATAGATGCTCTTGTAGAGGAATATTTAAAGAATTGAAATTATTAACATTGCCAACAACTCGTATATGATTTGTATATTACTTCAAGCAGGTAATGATGGAGTGAGTGATGAAAGGAAAAAAGAGATTTGCTTGAGTGACAAACACTGAAATAAGAAAAGGACTACCTGAAAGAAGCTTATAAGAGTGGAAAAAAGAAAATTAAACTAGTTAGGTTGTGTGAGAAGAATGAATTAAGTGATTATTTAATTTAAAATGGCTAAAGAATCTGAGATAGATAAGGAGCAGAGAAGAATCTATGCTGATGAAGAAAGAGCGGTACTAGAGAGAACAAAAGTGGAGCTGTATAGTAAAAATATCTAGATATGATTTTAATCATGAAATTATAATAGCATTTAAGTACTTTATACAGGGTGTTTCAGAGCACCCGTCTCAAATGTCTAACAAGTAGATGGCTTACTAAAGAGGCTTGGTTTTAATGTTTACCCCACTAAATCGGCCTCAAAAAATTCAATGATTTTTTTTATAAAACTAATTAGGAATTTGCAAAGCCATTCCAACGAGCAATTTCATTCTTAATCAAATGTAATTTGTTTATAAAAATCCATTTAAAAACAGCTTTTTAGTTTGAATACACGTGATCGTATGTCCGATTCGAAAGTAACATTGTTCTTATGGGATTAAAACCAATATGGCTGACAGCCTCTGCAGACTCTTAAGAACCTGAGGAATCTGACAGTGGCCTCAATGTACATCATTGATGTTAAATGTTATGCCTTAAAGCTGAACCTAATAAAGAGATGAAACAACCCATTACCAATTTACAAGGAAAGTCCATGATTGTGCCTTCTTTCTACACACAGATCTGCACTGTTCAAAAAGAAGCCTTCATGTGTTGTGCCAAGACTCTTCAACAAGCTTCCCCAATAACTCAAGAACTGTTGTATACAAGAAGTGTTGTATACACTTTTGTATATACCCATTTATTGATTAAAAGGGTTTCTTGAAGCTGTTTACATTATTTTACACCATTTAAAATTTGTTCAGTAACCTTTTGCTTTCAGCTGTTCTTTGGCCGTTTTGTTTTACATTATTGACCAAATAGTTCGTTTTATACCACATTTTATTATTTTACTACACTTAGATAATGTTTAATGAAGAAGCCATGATATCCTGAAATAGACCCAATCATACATTTGATTTGTATTAATTTATGTAATCAGGCAGTTACTTGAATATTGTATTGACACATTTCTCTGTTCTTTACAATTAATTGACAATAAGTCCATTGTATAAAATGTACATTCTGGAAATTACTTTTCAATCTTGTGTTGGTATTTTCCTCGGGGGCAAATTTCCCATACAAACTCAGCTTTCCGAAGAAGGTTTCTAAAGATTGCCATTGGAATCGACAGTACTGAGATATGGAAATCGTGGGATAATTCCAGGGGTCAGATTTTAGCGTGTCGTATTTTAATTTTGCTTTGGGTAGCTTAGCTTTAGGTTCAGCTGACTAGCAGCCATATGTCCTCATCATCACCACCCCACGATGATCAATAAAATAAAATTATAAAATGTTGTACAAAAAAATATTTAATAAAAACCTAATTATTTGGTTGCCACACCTCAGCCCTACAACGATTAGCTACACCCTAAGTTTGAACAGAGTTACCCACTAAGGCCGAGGTTACATGCCCTCCAGAGGTACTAAGGTTATGACGCAAAATTATTCTGGTTGCCGGCAGCGATCACCAGAATAATAAAAAAAAAAGTTAAAAGGCTGATTGTCTATACTGAATATGTTAATTAGCCTGGTTACCACCCGTGTGTTCAAGCAGTGCTAATGAAATTTAACTTTTAATTTAAATAAAATGTTATGTCGAAGAAAAAGAAAACCCTGAACTAATAGATTATTTATGATAATGTACGAAACACGATCGAAACTATGCCACTCAAGATAATAATTAACTACGTATTAAATCTTATTGTGATACAGGCCAAAAAGAGAATAAGCATATTAGTGGCCAACTAATTAAACCTACTCACAAAATGCACCGTCAACATGTAGCGTTGACTCTCGTATCGGGGGTAACGAGAACACCAAGCCAGCCAGGTCTGTATGGTTTCAGGAGCGCTGAACGAATACCGGTCGGTTCTGATTTCTTTGATAAGGAAAACTAACCAGGGATTGTAAAATTGGTGGAGAGGGTTACGGAGGCCGGAGGAGAAAGTATGTTTCACCTAACAGCTGATCGGAAGTCCGCTGGCACGACACGAAACAGCTGGGCGAGCAAGGTTCATATTGTTGCATATGTTTTTTTAAACCCATCAACATTTAGCTCTTTACATTATGCCGAATTAGTTTGTTCATCTCAGTTCAGCTATTCTGTACCTTTGTACTTGTCAATATTTGCAATCAGCTTGGGTTCAAGTAATTATGTTTAGTCTGTGGTTCAATGATATATTTGTGAAAACAACATACCTTTTAATCAGATGATGAATAAGGTTTTTTGCTTTTTTATTTCAGTTGAGATTTTACATTCATCAGATGTTTATAAATAGTTGTAGCAAGTTAAGTATTGCATTTAACACATTGACTATTCAATGTGTATAAACTTAGTGATTTTACACTTGTAAAATCCAACAAATGTGCCATGATAAAATTAATATTACAAACTAAAAAACACTACTCTAAAACAGCATAAGACATTTTTCTCGTATAGAGGGAGGAGGGTGCTGGATGCTCCTCCCTGGGGAAATGTGTTATGAAATAGGACTTAAGCCTCCTAGTGGCAAACTTCAAATTTTCAAGTTTTTAGTTGATTTGGTAGTGGCAAAGCTCGAAAATTTGAGTTTTAAAGATACACACAATATTTCACTCACAATATTTAACTCAATATACTACTAAAATATTGTCTAATTGCCGAGTCTTGTATGTCAGCACAAACTAGAGATTCTAATCTGACAGTAAATATGACTTGTTCATTTTTTGTTGTCAACAGATGATTTGATGAGTATTTATAAACATCTGTTTATTTTATGTTGGTGTACTTTGAGACTGATGTGGGTTGTTACTATACTGATCATAAATTTTTAATTATTTTATATGTTTGCAAGAAGTTTGTATTTTCTGAAACTACATAAAGTTTGATATAAATTGGCTATCTCAGATTTGTATAGTTCACATTTTAAGTTTATTTTCAAACCATGGTCTTCCCCCTTTGTTATTTTTTAAAAATATACTTCTACATAAATTATATGTACTTATAAACATATACTAAAAATTAAAAAATAAATGAAAGATTAATAATTTTATTCCGAACAAGAAAATATACAACATTTTTGGATAGTTTCCTATTATTTATGAATTTTCAAAAGAAACCTTGCGTGAAGTTGCCACTGAGGGATTTTGACCTGCTACTAGGAGGGTTAAGGACAAATCTTGGATGGATTATTTGGATGAATAATTTTCAACAACAATACTCAGTTCAAATTAAGAGAAATAATAAGAGTATTCAGTTAGAGTAGTTGTAAATAAATGGCCTAATTATAGAGAATAAATTAGAATGCTACACCATCCTCTATCCAAGGAGGGAGCCGGCAGTATCAACATTTCTGCCTCATTTCGTTTGGTAAACTAATTGCAACTTTGTTGGATGGTTACTGTATTATTATCACACTCTGTTGTAGTAATAGTAACAATATAAGAATATTCATAATGTTACTGACCAGTAACTGTAGTAAGAGTGGTCTTACACAAACCAACATTTTAATGAAAAACTTTTATTTCTCTTCAACAAAAAAATGACAAGATATTTTTGTCATATACTTAAAACAACATAAACAGTGGTACTATTGTTCAGAAGTCTGTGACACGGCCTTTGCGTTCCCAGTCCCCGTAGCGTGTAGGTTCTGGACCACGAGGGCCCCCTACCTCTCCTGTGATAGGGTTAGTATTGTTTGGCCACTCCTTTAGTGGTTCCTTCTCTTGGTATGGATGCTTCCCAACATCCAGCTCATCTAGTTTACCTGAACAACATGTATCCTTTAGACAATATTTATTACGATTAGATGTTTGTTATGATGATCATATTCTGTTAACAAATAGCCTATAATTGCTTTCTAGACATCTCAATCTTGAAATTTGTACCATCAATTAAGCGGAAAACTTGTTTCTTACTGAACAAATATAAACATCAACATTTCAGCTTATCTTATTTTTTGTAATATTTCTGTTATTTATTGATTTTTGTTGTTTTGAAAACTAACTCAAGATTTATTTCTCAAGATAAAACAGAAAAACTAGGACTAGATTTGTGGTAAATCGTGAATTGTGTCTTATACGCCATGATAACACAAGCTAATGAAAATTATAAATATTTGTATGGTTTTGTTGTGTAATGTTACAAGGAACTCAATACGATCCCCAAAATGACGTTAAGAATATAAAGTATTAGGATATATTGGGTTAGTAATATAATATAAGTCATGATGTAATAATAATAATTAATACTTTATTGCATGACAACAGTTTACAGTTCTATGGCAGTAGTCAATTAATTACTTACTCAATTAAAACTAAAATTTTCTCAATCATACTTAACATCTAGGTCCTATTCAAACATACAATATTAACATTCACATGCACTCATTCATTTAAATTTCCCACTTTAGCTCCTTGTCAGTCAGTCAATTATATCTCCCATTCATTTGCCATAAAGTCGTCTGTGCTATAGAATGCTTTATCGATCAGTAAAACTTTCAGACAAGTTTTGAATGTCTTGGGCATAGTGGCTTTTTTGACTGAATTTGGTAGCCTGTTGACAAAATGAGCTCCTGCCTATGAAGGCAAGCGCTCATAGACCACCGTCCTGTATCTCCCAGTTTGGTAGTCCTCCTTTCCTCTAGTTGCGTAAGGGTGAAAATCGCTACCTCTTATTTGTTTGCATTTGGTTATGAAAAAATGCATGTTTTGAAAATATAGAGGCAAGGAAGTGTCATCAGTTTCAGTTGTTTAAATGTTGGTCTGCACAACAATGTAGCTTTGCGATTGTCCAGATTGCTTTTTTTTTAGAATAAAAATTCTTCAAAAATGTGTGTTGGCGCAACCACCCCACAAAGCTATCCCGTAGGTTAGATGTGGGTAGATTGCGCCATAGTATGCCGTCATCAGTATCTGAATTGGACAATACTTGGCAAGCTGGACTTTCTCAAAAGTCTTGCTGAAAACTGGCAGCATTAAGATTTGGCAGTAATTTTGTGGATCAAGAGGATCGCTCTTTTTGAAGATCGGGGTACCTTAGCAGTTTTGAGGGGGTGGGAAAAGTTCCAGAGTGAAAAGAGAGGTTTATCAAGTGTTTCAGTAGTCCCAACAAATGTTTTGAGCAGTCCTTGAGGAGCCACGTTGACATGTGATTTGAATCCTTTGATCTTTAGAATTTAAAATCTCTTATCACCTTGGCAACCTCTTCCTCTGTAACTGCACTCAGGAACACGGAGGCCATTGGGCTTTGAAATGAAAAAGACCTTGGCTGGCTTTTTGAGGGACATAATCCCTGGTCCAAGCCTACTGAGGCAAAGAAAATGTTGAAAACATCCGCGACCCAGAGGGGTCACTGATGCGTTTGTTCCATATTTGTAGCTTCATTTGTTTGTCTGTCACTGCATATTTATTGTTCACGGTTTTTGATACAATTTTTGACATGAACAGTGCTTTACTTACATCATAAGCCTTCGCGACCTTGATGACTTTCTTGTAAATTCTTTTGTAATTTAGAAAAAAACTCCTTAAATGTGTCGTTTGTAGTGTAACTTTTGATTTCTGAGAGAAACTGTAGTTTTTCCTTCAAAACTAGAATACCTTTGGTAATCCATGCACACTTCTTATGTTTTTGTTGTTTTTTTATTATGGGACAGCTCGCATCTAAGTGAAAATTAAAAGTATTTATAAATGTTAAAAATTGCTGTTCAATGGGATCCTCTGAATTAAGAAAACTCCAACTCTCTTTGGACAGTAGAGTTAAGGAGTGCCACATTTGTAGGCTAACTTTTTTTATGATTGGATCACATTTTGGTTCATGGCCATTGATGACAATCAACTGGCCATAGTGATCTGAGATGGCTGTGTCGATCACAGACACCCTTGAGTTGGTAAGGTTTGTAACAACGTTGTCGATGGCCGTTGCTGAGTGATCTGTCACTGTCGTAAGGGAATCCGAAGGCCGAAGGATTTCAACAGATCATCCTGTCGTCTTGTCATGGGGCTATTAACATCAAGAGTAATGATATTAAAGTCCTGGACGATAACAAAATCGCTACATTTCCCTGTCACATCTGACAACAATTCTTCGAAATTTTGAAAAAATAATTCTTTATTTCCATTGGGGGATCTGTAGAGTCCGATAATTGCTAGATTTTACTTGTTTGTTGTTACTTTTACCCCAGTCACTTCAAGGATTTTGTCAGTCTGTGAAGGGTTAAAAGAAAAAACACCACACCTCCTCCTTTAGCGGACGTGTGGCAGTGAAAAGTTGCCAATTGATAATTTTGAAGTGGTTGATGTTGTTGCCGTCAAATCCGTGTTCGGTAACGAGAAGAAAGTAGGAATTGAGTTCTCCACATAAAATGGTGAACTCGTCTCCCTTGTTTTTGGATACCTGAGCACTTTGTGCAACAGCTTAATTTTGTTTTCTGATTTTTTTTCAAATTTGATTTTTTCTCCTTGTCTCATTTTTTGGGCAAAGCTAAAAATGGAGGCCTAAAAAATTTCCCTATTATTTAAACATATTTGCTTACGTCTATGCAATAAATTAAGTTTACGGTGTTATCCCTGTCTTGGTGGCATCAGCGTACTTCTCATGTGGTAGAGTAAAGGCTTCACAGACTGTCCTATTGTCTGGGGAGAAGCTTGTGGAATGGTACCGGTCCAGGTGTACTTCTTGGGACTCTGTCTGCTCTGTAGAGGGTATATACTAGCAGTCTGACCAGCTGTCACTTGCCTTGTTCCCGCAGATACATGCCGTGCCTCGTGAAGTACCTACGTGAGATGCTGTTGACATCTAGGACAACGATGTTGTGTCTGGCAGCCAGCTCTTCAATGAAGGCGTTCATGAGGACAGTTTTCTTGTGGATATTGTGAACGAGAAGAAGGTCATGGCAATGCGGCAAAGTGGCGAGGATCAGCTTGGTGTTGGCTGGCCAGGACTTGATACTGTCTTCCAGATGGCGGTATAGGCTGAGTTGCCAAATCATTTGTCCCAGCGATCAACACGTTACAGCGCACCCCACTCACTGGTGGTTTCTGGCAGGGCGTCAGTATTTGCTGGAGGTTGGCGCCAGGCTTGCAGAGCCCCTCACCTGGATTCGCTGCAGAAGAAGCTGCGCTGTCATTCCCACAATGATCCTTGCATAGCTCTCTCCGACGATCATCCCTGATTCTAATGATAGGGATTTGCATGGGGGAAGGGGAATTTATTTTTGTTTTAGGTAGATATTTTGGTTTTGTATATTGTGGTTGTTGGGAGCATCTGTTATTCTGTGTGGGGTGTTTTGGTTGTTTTCGGATGGGTGCTAAAGGTTTGTATTATTTTAATACACTGAAGCTATTGCTGATAGGTATAGGGTTGGATGGTTTATGTGTGACTGTCGTCCATTTGTTATAGTGTTTATAGCAATGACATGAGGCAGCCTGGTCTTGAAGCATGTTTATTTCTGCTTCTAGGACTTCAATGTGTATTTGGGACTGAAGTAAATTTAATCACGAAAACAAATATAAATTTGTGTTTATCACTTTAAATGAAACAAAATTGCCTAAAATTAACGAGTACTTTTTTTGTAATTAGGAGTTTTCTGCTCATTTAGTAAACAAACAAAAAAACCTAGCTGAAATAAGTGAAAAATAGGCTATATTTTCATCCCCAGAAAAGTAGAATGGTAAATCAATTTTACAGCATTCATTTTTTACTCATTTTCTATGTTTCAAAATCTTTTTTTTATTTGACGATTTTATGCTGAAAATGAACATGATGCCCTATTTTTCTAGCATATTTATTTCTCAATAAAACACGAAGAAAACTACTTTCATGGTAGATATTTTATCTCTGATGTATGCATGATTTTTTCATCAATAGAGCCTGCATGTCAAATTTAATGTGAATCTCAAATTTTTAAACAAGTTGTCTTAAGTCAGTTATGCTAAATTAGATTCACGGACTTAGAAAATTGTTTGTTATAAATGAAAATTATAACTTATTAACTTTTTCGCTGCTGCTGATATAATCAATAAACGTAACTAAGGTGCTGAAAAATACATTTTTTTTATTTGACTTACCTGTATTTTGTGAGTGTCCATGGTGACATCAAAACAGTTTTGACTTGAAATTACGACCCGGAAGTGACGTAATAATGTCCGTGCCCTTTCGGGAATGGCAGCGTGTGCGGAAAGTTTTATGAAAATGTTACTCCTCAGAATGTTATAAAACACAAATTACACTTATTTCTATGATCACTGCTATATGTACATTTTTTTTTAATACAAATTAATTAAAACACTAAAAAATGTCCCATGCCCGATAGGGAATGGCAGCGTCGGTTGTTGTACTATGAGTTTGCTATCACTAAAAATCACTCAATTCTCTTTTTTTAGGTACATAATAATAAAAATAAAATATTTACATTTATATACATCCATATGTATCCACTTTAGCGTTTATGCCACTTGAAAAAACATTGCAAAGGCCAAAGTGCTGGCTCTCCAGGGCACTGGGTACACATATATGTCGTTCTTTTGTGATGACCTTCTTTTGTGCATTGTTGGCACCATCTTCTGGAAATTCGTTTTTCTCCCTCGTTCCTCTTTACAATCTTTGAAATGACATGGGGCACACCAACCCCTTGGGGTGAAAGCCTGGGAGCTAGTGCAGCTTTTTGGGGTATATGTTTGTCTATGACATCAAGGCGAAAATTATAAAATGGCATTTTACTAGTCTCATTATGAAACTTGTACAATTTATATGCATTGAGCATATAATATTTGAAGAACATGTATGAACACTTTTTTATACTACCTGATTGATTTGTGGTCACAGGGGTAATAGCTCAACAAATGGTCATGGTGTAACTCCTTTCATTTTGGCATATTTGGCAAATGAGCAGTGGTTTCTGTTTTTCTACACCCCGGCTATTTATTGCTGTGGCCATGGTGTTCTCAAACTCTGTTGAAATATAACGCACTGGCCTTCTGTCGACCTATTGTCCAACCATCACACCTTCTGCATACTGTGCTAACGTTTCACCTTTTTTCAACTTTGCCTCAGTCATTGCAGGAGGAAAATGTTTCATTCTTCTACAAAGAGTGCCTGTACAGTATTTGTTTTCTACTAATAATTTAGCAGCCAGAGAGAAGGAATTATAGTAATTGTCAAGGTATAGAGAGTGTCCATTACCCAACAGATTTCCCATCAGGTACATGACAACTTTTTGAGCAAGACCAACACCTCCTAATTCACCACCCTTTCCACTATAAATCGTAAACTTTTGGCACAATCCATCAGTTTCACAAAGAGAATAAAGCTTTATGCCATATTTTTGGCGCTTTCCTTTTATATATTGCCTAAAATGAAGGCGACCACGAAAAAGAATCATACTTTCGTCTATTGAAAGGTTACGATCAGGATAGTATCTTGTTGCCATTATAGTATTGAACGTGTCAATCAACAACCTAACTTTGTGTAGTTTGTCATTGTTTTCTGCCTGAGGATGATCATTACTAAAGTGTAATACCTTCATGATCAATAGAAACCGATCACGACTCATTTGTTCTCGGACACAACCAAAGTTAAAAAATCTTTATGTCTTCCAGTAGTCATTGAGGCGATTGAGGTTTACTGTCCCCATGTGAAATATAAGACCAATGAAAACATTTAGTTCATCAACCGTCAAGTCCTTCCATTTGTTTATTCTAGAATTTGGAGTCAAAGTATGAACTCCAAATACATTCCAAGCAAAAGAACGAATTTTTGATGATCCAGCCATTTTAATGACAAAAAAACACTAACCTAATCATTAGCCTAAACAATCATTAACACTGATTACTCCTACACACTACAAAAACATTGAAAACTGAAACTGACACATACACTAAGTAATAAGAGTGTACTGAACACGCACACACACACACACACAAAAACAACTTTCCCCGGCAGACGGAATACTGGCCTATTTAAGAAGTAAGCAACCACCATTCCCGATCGGGAACGGGCGCATAGAAAGTGTTAAAAAAAAAACTATATATTTGGGTTCAATGTAAAAAGTCACGTCAATTGAAAAACATTTCTCAAATTAACAATATTTGAACAATTTAATTTCTATAATTTACTTCTAAAAACGATTGTTTTTATATAAAATAAGTTTTCTACAAGACAAAATTATCTCCCTAAAAGCCTAACCCACTTTTATGTAGGGTTTGGTTAGATTAGGATTGTTTAGGTTATGATAGGTTTGGTTAAGTTATGGTAGGTTTCATTAGGTTATGTTAGGTTTGGTTAGTTTAGGTAAACCTATGAAACTTGAAGGGTTTTAATCAACTATGCTACAAACCAATTAATAATAACTAATCCTAACTAAACCTATTATAACCTAACCAAACCTAACTTAACATTACTTAAACCTAACAAAACATAAGCTATCAATACCCAACCTAGCCCTATCCTAACAGAACATAATCTTACTGAAATCGGCATTTTTCCACCGCTAATGTGCTTAATAATGGTTCGATAGAAAAACCTTATGATATTCGTGATCAGGGGAAAATTCCCCACTATTCGAGTACTCCAACATATTTAGGAACAAATTTATTTTTCCATTTTTTATCCGTTTTGTAATTTTCCGCTGGGGGGTCATATTCTTGTTTCTTAGCTAGGCCTATTTATCTACTATGAAAAAAATGATGAGCCAAACAATCGACAAGGCCCCTGTTCTATATAAGTTAATTACCAAACAAGTTTTTAATTTTTTGTTATAAACAAGTTCTCTGTGATTGAAGTCAACCTCCCAATTTATATAAACCTCATATTTCACAGCTTTTTCAACAAGAAATCATATTTTTAGAAGCGGCTGCCACAATGTTAAACCTTTGAGTGCCAGCGTCCGTACATACGGACGTCGTGAAAAGTAAACCTGGTTACTGTAAATTTAAGCATTCGCAGTTTATTTTATATCAAAATATTCAGAAAGAAATGCATTGAAAAAATGTAGTGTTTTCTTAAAGTATCATACAACATTTATTTTTCATTATTATTAATTAAATTTTGTCTTATTTTTAAGACAAAATAGTGTAGTTTTTGAAAATAAACTACAAACTGGCCCTCAAATTTTTTCAAGTTAGTTTGTTATATATTTTTGGTTTAGTGGATAAGTTTTTATTTTGGCCGTTTAAGTATTTAGAAGAGTTAATTAGACACCATTTAATAAAAAAAGATGCAAATATCTTGAAAACTAATAAAAACTTATGACTTTTTTAGTAAAAGCTTACAGATTGCCTAAAACACTCCTGGCATCTTTCAGACATTCCTATAAAAAATTATTTGGAACTTTTGAGCGATTTTCACAATTTTGTTCTCTTAATAAGAGCTATAACTAGGCACAAAAAGCAAATTCCCATATATTCACGCCGAAGCCCAGGCACCCGAATTTAATGCAAATTATGAATTTTTGTTAAATATAAATAACAATTAAGATAAGTTAGGTTATGTTTGTTTAGATCAGTAAAAAGTATATTATTCGGACTGACACATTTATTTTACTGTAAAACTAATTACATATTCATGTTCAGCATTAAAATGTAAAATGAAAACGGGAATTTTGAAAAATCCCGTTTTGTAAAAAGTTGGTTTTTTACTATCACTTTCTTCACACTAAGAACTAGTTTTTCTATTTTTCAGTAAAAAATGAGGAAATTCGATATTTTACCACTTTTTCAACAAGAAACATCTAGAAAGTACAAATTAACTTTTTTTTGAAATTTATTAATTTTTTCTTAAGACGCCAATTGTCAAGATATGAGCGAATACGGATTTCAAATGAGTGTGTTGAATGAGTGCAATCATTGTTACTACCCGAGTTCGACTTAGCTGTTTGAGTCCTATTAATAGCCCAATAGCCAGGGCAAATAATGGAACCTACAGCTTTACGTGGAATCTGAACCACGTGTGTTGTCTGATTTTCAGGTAACTGACATGTCTGACACTCAGTTCTCGTCCCAACACCAACATATGATGGCAACCATTTTCCCATCCACGTCGATGGCAACTATTGAGTGGACGCCGTGTCGGTATTAAGAGGACCGAGGATAGAACCTGAACCTATCGCATACAATCTCCCAAACACTACGTCCCTAAGTATCTGGGTTACAGCACTTTTAGAGGTATAGAAAGTGCAAAGTTACCAATAAAGACAATTGTCTTTTCTATTAATATCTTTCGAAATGTTTCTAATCTAAAAATACAGTTCCTATAGTAAATACAATTACCAATAGGTGTTTTCGCTCTAAGTTTCTTTGCCATTTGCTCAGTTTTGTCACAAGATTTTGCTTCACCTGGTTGATCAACTGGTTGATTGATTGTTGATGAATATTTAATCAAATAATCTCTTCTAAAATTAAAAATCCTAACACTTTTCTTAAGTGTAATAATTAGCCCTACAAAACTCATTTTTAGTTTGTTTGAAATGACATACAGACGACAACAGACATGTAAATAATCTAATCCAAAGAGAATCGTCTGCTGATTTTCTACCACCACCTGTTTTCTTGTCAAATTTCACAGACAACAGGAATATATACGAAGTGCATATATTTGAGTGTACAATACTTTACAAGTCGTTCTTTAAAACAATTTTAAAAACATTTGTGAAAAATAATTTACTTGATACCATATTTATTAGACATCCATAAGTTTTAACCCTCGATCTGGGTTTAGTGGGGTATAAAAGCAACTGTAAAAGATACGCATACTAGTTATTCCATTTTCATTTTATTGTGATTAAATGTTTAATCACAGGGTGATTAACTCAAGGTGGCCACAATTGAGTTATTTTTAGGTTTTAATCTAAATCTAAAATCAAGGATTTAGATTTTAATAGTGATCCTAAGACTTTTTTACTCTTGGTATTATTTTTACGTCAACACCGTTGTAAGTGTAAGGGTGGGTCAACACTGTTGTACGTGTAAGGGTGGGCTGGTGGGTCAAACTGTTGTATGTGTAAGGGTGGGCAGGTGGGTCAACACTGTTGTATGTGTATGGATGGGCGGGTGGGTCAACACCGTTTTATGTGAATGGGTGGGTCAACACCGTTATACGTGTATTGGTGGGCTGCTAGGTCAACACCGTTGTACGTGTATGGGTGGGTCAACACTGTTGTACGTGTAAGGGTGGGCTGGTGGGACAACACTGTTGTACGTGTAAGGGTGGGTGGGTGGGTCAACACCGTTGTATGTGTATGGATGGGCGGGTGGGTCAACATTGTTGTATGTGTATGGATGGGTGGGTAGGTCAAAATCGTTGTATGTGAATTTCCGTTCTATTTTTTTATATATCAATGCCAATGACATATCTGATTACCTTCCTGGCAACCTCCAAACTATCTTCGCAGATAATAATTTTATTTTGGCCTTTCAAAAAAAGAATTAAATAACTTAAAACAGGAATCCTTCCTTAACAGTAAAGCCACTTCTCAATACTTCTCAAGCATCAATCTTCGTATAAATCCACACGAACCCCAATTTCCTCAGTTAATGGCAAAATAGAAAAATAAACACTTTGACAAAAACAGGTTCACAAAGTACAACCTAAGTACAACTGTGAAGCTTCCTTCCGTTGTAGTTGATAAGATAAGAATGTGATTTAGGAATCACAGTTTGTTGGTTACTTTGTAGTGAGGCTGGTCGGTGGTCTCAGGTGGAATGACCGTGTTGATAAATAATTGGCAACACAAAATTCTGCAAACTCGTTTGTTCTGAGAAGCATTTCTTTCCTAAATAACATTGCTTTGTCAAACCTTGGTCACTTTGGCTTGATAAGGTACTCAGTCGTACTCTGGGACATATCTATTTACAATAGGCTCAAATTTGTTCTTAAAAAAGAGCTGTAAGATGTATTTTAAAAATTAAACCAACAGAATCATGTAAAGTTAATTTAAAAAAAACTAAGTTTATAAACCGCACCTGCTATCTACAAGTTTGAAGATTTCCTACGTTAAAGAACAACAACTTGTAAAGGCACGTTAGCATTCCACAGCACCAGAAACAGAAATATCAGTCCTTCAATAAATCATAATTTGAAACTGATTTAAAACAAACCCGAGTATATTACTCTCTTAATTACTATCTAAACTAGCTTAGATTGATAAAATTTAAAAAGAGGTTTCAAAAACGTTTAATTGACAGTGCTTTTACCATACAGGTAAAGAGTTACCTAAATTAACATTTTACCAATTTTAATCCATAAATATTTATATAATTAGTCCATCGACAATGTTCAACGATTGAATGAAGAGTATTTTAAATCACTAAATTGCAATAAAACAAGTACCATCGTGCAAACTATATGAACTAGCAGCCAACATAAACAAGATTTTGAACAGATTTTGAGTACATCTTCCTCTCAACTTGAATCATTTACTTCTCAACAACAGTATGGCGTCCATCCCACAATCTGTATGCCAAGAGAGCTTGCCTAAGTTATGTAACTTATACAATAACGGGTACGACCTTTTCCTATAGTTTCGCGAACAGCTCCCACGAACCGTACTTATTGATCTTTGAACTATGGTAAATTAATTCTGTCTGGTCTGGTTTAGGCTACCTGCAAAAAAACGCTGTAAATAACTCAAATGTTTGGTATTGACAGCGCCTTTTCCTTGAAAAGTGGTATTTCATATCACTGTTCTACATTTATGACGAATTAAAATATTTTCCCAAGCGTGATTTATAATATTGTGGTCAGTAAAAAAAAAAGAACTACAGCGATTGCACGAAAAACCTAAACTAAGTTTTGACCCAGTATGTTACGTTCGGACATGGAGTGCACAGTAATGCATTTTTTGATGTTTGGTAAAGCCCATTTTTTAGAAATTATTAAAAAGCAATGGCTTTGATGGAAAGAGGAGAACACCAATGGTTCACAAGTGAAGCAGGTGTCGCCGCAATTAAATGGTTGGACAATAAGGCAGTCCATGTACTGTCAAACTTTCACGATTCTAAAGAAACTGTAAAAGTTCAATGGAGGCAAAAAAGTGGGGATAAAATTACAATTTAATGTCCTGCGGCTATTTTTGATTACAACCAAAACATGAACTGCGTAGATAAGTTTGATCAAATGAAGGCCTGTTATGAAATTGATACAAAAAGTAAGAAGTGGTGGCATAGCATTTTTTTTTTTTTTTTTTTTTTTTTTTACTTGATTGATGCAGCTATTGTTAACGCTTATGTTCTTCATAAGTGTTTACCTGTGGCACGTCTAGACCTGAAAACCTTCCGTAGGAAAGTAGTAGCTGGGCTTTGTCATGGAGATTCTCTGCCTGATGAACAGAATAGAATTGAACAGCCTGTCAGGTGTAAGAAGATAGTGCCAATTGAACAGAGGCTGTCTGGATCTACTCATCAACCCGAAAGAAGCACAAGAAGAAGATGTATCCTTTGCAGCACAAAGAAAAAATGTGTTCAAACATTTTGGATTTGCTCAAGCTGTCAAGTACCTTTGTGCCTTGTAAAAGAAAAGGACTGCTTTCAGCGCTACCATTCAAAGAATTAGATATGTTTCACATCTGAATGAATAACTAAGAAAAATAAACTTATTTCAGCCGAAGAGTCTTTTATTTACCTATGTTTTAGTGTTTAATAACTTAAATTAGGCTAAAACTAGATTTTTCATTTTTATTTATAAAGTGTAGTTTCCTTGAAAAGTAGTCATGTAACATAGTGATGCAATAAATGCATCACCTTAAGTTCTTGAATTGCACAGTGATGTAAAAAATGCATCGCCCCATTAAAAAAAACCACTTAGTGTAAAAAAAATTGCTATATTTCTCATATTTAGGCCTTGATTAAAAGAAATAAACAGTTTTCCCGATTTTGAAAGGTTGACAAGTTCCGTGCAGCTAGCGTCATGACCCCCCCGTGCAGCTATCCTCATGCAGCAAAGAGTTAAAGGAAAAACATATCACATAAATTGCAATCAGGGTTCAGAAGGAACCATACTTATTCAGCGATCGCATAGACGAAAAAGATAAAGACTAATGTAGTTCTTTGGTGTTGCTGGACTATTCGCAAGCATTTGACTCAATAAGTCATGAGTTTTTTTTGTCAAAATGAAGTATTATGGCTTTCATGAGACATCTGTAGAATGGGTGAAGACATATTTGGTAGATAGACTACAGGCTACTCGTCTGGGAAGTGAGACATCTAGAGTTTTGATAAAAATAGAGGGGAAGTTGTTTAGGGCCAGTCTCGTTCAATATGTACACTTCAAACTTTCCTAGTTGGTTGGATTATTGTTCAATTCTCGTTCACCAGTGTGCTGATGATTGTAAGCTGCATTTCTCATACAACCCTACATTGGCAGAAGAAGCGATTTCAAATATGGACTTGAAATCAATTTCTAAGTAGTCCACTGCAAATGACCTTCAGCTCAATAAAGGGAAGTGCAGCGTACTCAATCTGACCCCACTGAACGTAGTACAGACCCTTGAGGGGAAGGGTGAGAGTGACGTGTTAGCTGGGGAGCGTTTAACTGTGCAGGAAGGCCAGGACACAGGGCGTCGTGATTGACTGTGGGCTGTCGTTCTCTAATCATGTGACACACTATTCCACGTGCCATTGACAGGTTGAGAGATCTGTTCAGATTAAGAGGGTTATTCGGGACTAAAACTACCCAAATATAAACAGTTAATAACTTTTCATACATCTGCATCAATTCCGTGCGTTTCGTTACCTATGTTCGCTATATTGTTGGATGAAAGGAAAATATTTTAAGGTACGGATGCCCTTTAAGTTCTGAGTTTAAACTATTATCTTACCGTATCGGTAAGAAATATTGAATCAGTAATCAATAAATGATGTCTCACACCACACAGTACTAATTATTAGTTGACCGGGTTAAGAATTAATTTTTAAAATAATGTTTATTATTATTTTGTTATTTTTTCCTTTTTCTGTCCTATCCCTCACTTACAAAATTAAGTTCCACGGGTTCTATACGGTTGATCAAGTGTGACAATACCAAGTTACGTGTATGGGTGAGCAGGTGGTTCAAAATCACGGTATATGTATGCAAATAATTTGATATTTAGACAGTAATTAGTAGTAGTCAACTAATTATTTACTTCTGAATGACTAGTTAGTAACCTAACAGACTTTGTAATTTATTAATTTTATAGTTCATTTATTGTAAAATTGTAGCTTGACGCATACTGTCTTCTTGTTCAAATTCTGATTTCCGTTTAGAACTCTTTACTGATTTGCATTTTGGAAGATCTTTCGGTAATTCGTTAAATAATCTTGATCCAAGAAAAATAAAAGATCTTTGTAAATTACTTTTTATTACTTTCGTTTTCCTGATATAATTAGATGTCTGACCGTGCGTGCTATAATTTTGAATCTCTGTTACATTATTTCCACTGTATTTGAAAAATATATATGAAACCTTAAAGACGTAAATATGTCGAACGGGTAAAATTTGTACCTGTAAATATAGAGATAACGATGATACTTGTTTGCTTTTGTGCAAAACAATTCGAATAAGTCTGTTTTGTAGGACTCTCACTTTCTTAATTAATTTTTTATATGAACAGGATATTTCATATTGAAATTTAGAATGAATCAGGGCGTAATACAAGCATTTAAGTACGTCAACATCGACATCGCACATATTTCTACGGTAGTAACACTTGCTTATATTACTGCTCAAAGTACACAATAACTGGTAAATATGTTCTTTCAAAGACAACCTTTCATCAATTAATTATAACACCTACGGTACTAGTATTTGAATTCGAATACACATTCACTTGATTGGCAATTACAAGGTAAAACTTGACCTCAGGCAAAAGAATAAAATTAATTTCGTTTTCAAATTTACTAAATTCAAAGTTTAACATTTAGTTTTAGCGACATTTATAATCATTGTATTCTTCTCTAAGCACAATTAATTGTTGTAAGATATTTAAATTAAATTGTATGTTGTCCCACAACTATTGTTTATTTTCACTCCGGGTGATTATTCAAATCTTGGTAATATAGTCAGGGCCGCCCAGAGGGGGGGGGGGCAAAAGGGGCCAATTGGCCCGGGGCCACACAGACTTAGTTCACAGGGGGGCCACATTTCATGCAACAAAAAAGAAAATACTTAATAATCTACTAGATAAGATATATATCAAAAATGATGTTAGGCCAGATAAGTCTTCCAGATTTTTTAAAACGTTTAAACTAAACCATTGGTTTTATAGCAACCAGGGAGCCTTTTGGAGCAAGTTGTACACTGGTCTTTGAAGTTTGTCAGCGGTTGACATAGTGGTGTGACAGCATACGCTCTGGTTGGTGTGTGACTGCAACTGTACCCCTCGCCAGTTGTCTTGTTTGCGAACAAGTGTAAAGGCATGCAGCTTGTGAACACACCAAAATATAAATTCCAGTTTGTGAACATATAAATATACTTGAGTGGTGAGGACAGTGGGCCACCTCTATGAGATGTCCTGTTTTCGTACACTATTTATATAAAACATGTCAAAACACCCACTAACTTTACATTTGTATTACTCAAAACTCCGTTTTTGGACGTGTTTAATACAAGGTGGACAAGAACGTTTTTGTATGTTTTATTTTTTAACTTTAATTTCAAACGTAGCCTATATACTACTTCAAACAAAATTGTTATACTTGTCCTAAATTCAACTCTATCTTGGCTTTTAGTGGTAGGAAAATCAATCGCTTGGTCACGTTATTTATTATCCCTACAAAACCATTAGTTATGATATATTACTATTATAAACTTAAGATAATACAGCAATTGAGGAGTACTATGTAAAAAGGGCTGATAACTGTAAACTGGATTTGAGAAATGGAAGGTACAATAATTCAGTGACTTGCCACAATAAATGTATCAATTTTTCAGCCTAGACACATTTAGATAAAATGTACAATAGCTTTCAAACTGTTCTCCTATCATAATTGACTACTTTTTAAAAATTATGTAAAATAAATATTGTTTTTAAAAAACCTTACATACGCCCTTCTTATGGAGATGGCTGTCCGCCATGTTTTTTATACGCCCTTCTTCCATCATACGCCCTTTTCCCAAACTGTGTTGATTAACTTAAGTATATGAAACACATTCAAGGAATACAGCTATAAATAAATTAATTTTGTTTGATTAGTGTTATTTAATAAAGTATTAAAGGAGTCAAAATGCTTGTAATTTGGTCAGATATATCGATAAAAAAAAAACAAAAAAAAAAAAAAAAAAAAAAAAAACACTTTAATCCAAAACATTATTTATTATACAAT
The DNA here is from genome assembly GCA_035578905.1 of Stictocephala bisonia. Lineage (NCBI taxonomy): Eukaryota > Metazoa > Arthropoda > Insecta > Hemiptera > Membracidae > Stictocephala > Stictocephala bisonia. The sequence goes on along the minus strand of JAQJVL010000175.1, from coordinate 955,981 downwards.
AACTTTGAACAATGGTTGTAAAATATAAAAGAGTAAATAGTTTTTCATTAAGAAAATACATTAGGTAATAAGTAGGTGTTACTAACTCACCACAGTCCATCATATTTAGCCTACACAGTTGTTGGGTCTTCTTCAGCACAGCCAAATATATTAATAGTTTCTTCCTCCTCACTTAATGACACTGAGTTCTGGTTAGATTGTTCAAAAACTTCCTCCAACCATTTAACACCATCTCCGTTTAAGAATCTGAACAGACTACTCTTTCTGAACAGACAGATCTTTCTCTTTTAATGGATTGATTTCAACTCTATCAACTGACAATAGTGTTTTATACAATTTTTCTGGGAGTTCATTTCTCTTGAAAAAAGAAAACGGCTGAAAATGGCCAAAGTATGAACTAGATACTAATACGCCTCCTACGCATGGGTATTTTATTCGACTATAAGGCATAATTTTAAATGGCAAATTATTTGAACCAATTTTTTTTCCAAATACATTTTTGAATCCCTCGGACCAATTTTTTAACAATGGTGCTCCGTTTTTTAACAAAAAGGAACTCGGAATGTTTCTTGCTGATTCAAGGATCTGTACATATTTTTGTAAGTTGTGGATTTTTTCTTCTACCTTTAGTTTTGCTCCATACACCCCAAAATTCCGATCACATTGACCAAAGCTATGGCCAACAACAGGAAACACATGTGTGATTGGGATCCGTAAAGACTCCCAATCACACATGTGTTGGCTAGCCAACTACAAAACGTTGTCATCATTTTGTTTCTGTTCTGTCCTCCTGTACTATCATATTTTAACACATCAGTTTTATCTTTGATAAAATCAAACAAAAAAAGAACAAACTGATTCTGGATTCTTTTTTCCTTCAGTTCTCCAAGTAGTAATATAGTGCACTACTGCCATCACTGTGGCAGTGTATGTTAAACAAATACACCCAAAGTAACCGATTATAAAATTGAGCACTTTCATTGGTTTTAGGCAGAGGTAGGTTTTGGGCATAGTCAAATTCTAAAAGAAGAATTTTATTATTATCTTCAATGCATTTTTTGATTAGATCAGCTTTCAAATTTTTAAAAGCCTTATATTTTCTGCAGTGGATATCATAGTTTACTTTACATTCATCATTTGAATTTATTTTAAGTTTAACTACACACTCCGAACAGTAGTCACACATTTCAGTTCACGGAACAATAAATCCATAGTTTATTTTATGCAAAAAAAATGAATGGTATGTTTTGTAATGTAGCTTTAATGGCTTGTCAGTGTGTAGCCTATAATAATTAACAAAATCATCATACAGCTTTTTTGTATTTAAATTATGATTTTCGAAGTATCGTTTCTTACTTTTGTTCCTACAGTAGTGTGACTCTCGACTCGGAATAGAAGCAAGATGATTCTTCGAGAACATCAAAGATAAATTCTTGATTCTTAGCCACTTCCCAAACATCATCATTAATTTTTAAGGGACGATTGCCATGTGTACCTCGTTTTTCATTAAATGATTCTCCTGAAAAAACCTTTTGCTGTATTATACGTAAACGTTTTTCCGATATCTGGAATAACATATGTATAAATTGCCTTCAAATAGACTTTTCAGCTCCATGTACTTTGACTAGGTATTTCCATTTAACATCTCTTTTCTTCGAAGCACCTATACCTCGTGTGTTTTTGCACTCTGCGATTTTAGGAAACCTGACAGAAGTGTATCTTGCTGCTCCTTTGATGCAGATTTATAAAACGGATATAATAGTGTTTCCTGGTCATTTACGTGTATATTATTGCCACAGCCTACTTTACAGTAGGGATGGTCGAACCAGTGACATTTGAATACCAGTGACAACGTTGACAGTGACAACCACATACCAGTGACTTTTACCGTTGACAGCTGTCACCGGTGACGGCCGGAGTAAAGCCAGTCACTAGCCCACCGCCGTCCGTCTTAAGTGTTGTATTGGAACACAGTTTAAGACTATGATAATGTTTCCCAACATTACTTAAATTATTTGTGTATTTTTTGACAAATGGAGGTTTATTAAATAACAACAATACAGTTATTTATATTGGTTTTAATTACGATGTTCGCAAATATTCCTAGTTTTTATTATTGTAAGTTATATCCATTAAAAAAATAGAACAATAACTAAAATAACCTGATTGTAAACTCACTGAGATCTTTCTTATATATCCAGTCGTAAACTAGTTAAATTAAATAATTATTTAAAACCCCACATTGTTTTAGTTTTTGAGGGCAATAAATAAATCATAATTTTGCTTGCTCTAGGTTGAGAATAAAAATAGACAGTAAAATAAGATGTTAAAATTATTTATTGCACACGTTTTTCTCAAATTTGTATGATAACACGATAACAAATCAAAACTAATAGTAATATCTTAACACGGTAACCATTTATTTTATGAATATTTGGAGTATTTATTAAAGGGGTTATACAATTTATCAGTTGTTAGCAATGAATTTTGCTGCAGTGGTATTAGTAATGATACACTTACAGGTGTAACTAACAATATAAAAGTCGGGGTTGATGCCTTCACCCTACTCCGACCGTGTCAAAGTCGAAAGACACAGGCAGCTATCTGAGCTGTCGCCGTCAGTACGTCACCGAACACGGATTTCAGTGACTGGCGACTGGAAGTCAATGGATGGGAGTACCCAACCATGTCCAGGTCCAATTTCAATTCGGTGACAAGCGCCGTGCGCATGCGCGATTCACAGTAGCGTAGTTCGTTCGATATCCACTTGTAGCAGTGCATGCTGTACTGAATTCCTGTCACTGGTATTTCTCAGTCACTCAGTCTCACTTTCTGTACCAGTGACTATCGGTGACAAGCAAATACCAGTGAAAAAGTCACCGGTACGTAAATATCGCCCATCCCTACTTTACAGCAGTTCAAAACTACTGTGAATGTCTTTTGAGGTTTTTCCGACTTACCATCAGTTGTCAGATGTGTTTCCCCAGAATGTCTAAGTTTTTTTATTAAGTGTACGATCTTCCACAGATAGTCCTCTTTTCCTTTTTTGGTTTTCACAGAAACGTTATTACTATTCATGTTTAAAAAGAATATTTAATGCACAAACACACATAACCTTACAATCCACTTCAATCAAAAACAACAAACAACAGTATTCTGCACAGTTTCCCTCCACACAACCAAAGCTGAAAAAGCTCTATGACATCACATGTTAAAAAGGTTGCAAAACAAAAATGGAAAGACAGAGGAATGAAACTTAGCAGTGTAGTCAACAGAAGTATGAAGAAGCTAAAAATGTCATCTCCCGAAAAAGGGCGTATACTGGCATACGCCCTTTTTACATGGACCTCCTCAATTGCAAATTGATTTGTATATGTAGTGGTTTGTTGATTAAGCTTTTATCCTTATTTTATATTTTTTCACAAGTTCTGTTTATGTAGATAAATAATCTTGATTTAGTGTTTCGAAAATCCCTTGACTCATCGTAGCAAAATAATAGATCTATATAATGTGAAAACGAGTGATCAGTAACCTGCAGCTTATTAAAGTATGAAAATTAACAAATTGTAATAAAAAAAGTGGAAGCCTAAGAACAACACAATTAAATAAGCAAACAAAATTATAGTAAGAACATTTTAAATCTGTCATTTTAAAAAAGTCGAAAAGTCTTTATGAGAAAAGGTTCTTACAAACTTGGTTTCAAAGCTGGTAGTAGGCGGCGGCACTCCGTTCGAACGTGGTAACGTTGCACTCTTTCCCGTCACTGATTTTAAGAAATAGTAGTCGTATTTAAGTAGTAACTGTATTTTGCACCCAAAAACCCGCAGGCAAAATATACAATGTTGTAACAACGTGGCTGGAAGAGTTCAATTAATTGTCATGAAGGGTAGATCGAGAACATCGTCAATCATTAGTCTGTTTGTTTACTGTCGTCCAGTAAAGAAATATTTTGTTATTGTTGTATTTTATAGAGTGATATTTCTGTAATTTAATGCGTTCTTTTGGATTTCCTAGTAAACTACTATAATTATCAATTAATTTAATTTGCTATGATTCATATTCCATTTAAAGATTTTGAGAGAACAAAACGCTTAAGTTCAGGCCCAGTAATTTATGGTAACGTTTTATTGAAATCAATAAAAACAGACTATAAATGTTTCAATATAGTATTGTAATATACTGCAAAGTAAATTATATATTTTTACAGTATAAAAAGAATAAATTAACGATGAAACCACTAAATTACAGTAGATTTCTAGGTACTTAAATCTGGTAAATATGCATACAACAACATCACCGCTCGCTTACCGGATGTGCAACAATATGTGTGTATGATGCATTACATTCAACTTGCCCTACGCTATCGCGGGAGGAATTGGCATAATATTGTCTAAAAATTATAATTTTGTTACGTTCTGTACTATCCGGATTCATCTTTCATCATATTTAACCGGTTAACCAGAGTTTACTGTACATGCAATTTTTTTTACTTTCTCTCTACTGTAATCTTTCCTTTGACATTTAAAATTTACTAGTTATTATGACATGGATGTTCGTAAATACATTTTACCAATATATTATGACATATGTCCTAATGAAAAGAGGAGCTCTTAAGTACACCGTTAATAGATAAAACAGTTTCATCATTGTTCAGATTTGTACAACTCCTTTTGAATAATATTTATTTTGTGACATTTAACTTGTTGTAACTCTTTTATTGTCTGGTTTAATTTACCCTGAACCTATAACAGGAACAGGGGTGTATTCTCAACATATTCAGTAGAGTAGCTCTTGATTAAAAACCAATTATGCCCACGTACAGGTTGTTCCCAAACAAATAGCATAATTGATAAATGTTGTCATTCATTAACATAACAAATATACGACCAATCAAAATAGTTTTCATAATTTTTTACTGTCACTGACGAACGAGTAAGCCATTTATATTTTTGAAAATCATTAATACAGTATTTATTTATTATTTGTTGTGTGATAAGTGAAATTAACTAAGATTGAACCACTGTACGTGTATTGTTGAGCGGGAGGGTCAATACCACCATTGTTCGTGAATGGGTGTGTCAATACCACTGTCACTGTACGAACGTGTACACTGTGATGTACATAAATGATATAGTATTCAATTTGACAGACATAAATTTTACTATGTTTTACGCTGAGAAAATTGAGTTGGTACAAAATGCCTTTTATGTCTGTGAAATAAAAATTGAATAGTTTTAAAGGTTAGCACAAAGACAAACTAAAATCACGAATATAAACTAGATGTTTTAATGTCTAACATCAATAAGCTACGTACCCAGTAGTCTACAACCTGTTTTGAAAACAATAACAAAACCTCAACTCTTAGTTGACTGTTTTTAAAGCACTAGATGTTCGCGCTCGCCAAATTATTTTACTTCGTGAACATTCGGCCACATGCTCTTTAGCTAGCGAAGCCAAGTGGCCTATACAAATTTATTGGCCCCTCCCTCCCTCACCCAAAGCTAATATCATTGGCGAGGATGGCTCCTCAACTGGTAATCGAAGAGCTGCAGCGCCCAACTAATGCAACTGACTGTGGCATTGCTTGGTTCGTTATTATTTATTTAATATTAAAGAATAGCAGTTTTGTTATAAGAGATTGATGTTATTGTAGTGGTAATACTTAAGGAAATGTTAAAAAGTATATGACAATTAGAGAAAAACTTACCGGAGCTTCGCAGCTACCCCTGAGAAAACGTCCATGAACAAGAATCTTAATTGCTCGTACAATAGTAATCTAACGAAAGAGATGGTAAGAATATTGTAGAATGTGCTAAAATTAAAATATCAATTATATTATATTTGACAATCAGAGTAATTAAATTTATTTTGAAGTGAAGGAAGGGGCCACATGGTAAACTTTGCCCCGGGGCCACCAAAAGTTTCTGGGCGGCCCTGGTCCTACCTCTAACCCGAGTCACGTTTTGAGATTACTAAATTGAGTAGGTTAAGTTCTACGTTGAGATGGCAACATTTGATATTATTTTCTATCAACATACTGAAAGACCACTAAACATGATTAACTTGGAAGAACGAAATCCAGAAGAAATTGATCTTATTGAACTGCGATCAATTATAGCATACATTCTGAACTGTACTGAGAATCTCAGTAAAACAGACATCATCTACCTGTTATCTAAAATTATCAATAAACCCATGCAAAACATAGATATACTTAAAAGCTTAAAAGAGGAGAACCTTCAAATGAAAGTATTCAAAGAACAAACTGAAAGTCTGGAGGAAAAACTAAAAGTTTTTACAGAAAAAAATTAATATTTTGAAGAAGGAATTGGCAGAAAAAAATGAGCTAGTTACTAACTTGAGTTTAGATAGCAACAAGCAAAATTTTAATAAAACAATAATGAGTAAAACTGGTGAAATAAAAGTAAAATGTTCTGCAGTTAATAGTGAAATTGACTTAGTAAAACTGCAAATTCCAACACTAAGTACTAAAAAAAGAAATAGGGTACCTATAACCCATAAAATGTCAATAGTGTCAGACAGTCAAGGCAGGGACTTAGCTCTTCATTTGGATATGCGGTTACCTGTGTCCTGCATGGTACAGGGCTGTGTACAGCCAGGAGCTTCTTTAGAAAGGATTATTGATTCAACGTTGAATAATACTGCCATCAAGACCTTCACTACTAAAGACTCTCTTCTACTCCTAGGTGGGTCCAACAACGTATCTAGCAATGTCGATGATTCTTACTCCAAAGAACTGATAAGCTTGCTTAAAAAAACTCTTAATGACCTTAATCATACTAACGTTATAATTGCTACTATACCTTACAGGTATGATTTGTATGAATCAGATGTCAGAAACAAGCTTATTAGGACTGTTAACCATGGCATAAGGACCTTAGCATACAGCCTACCTCATGTCTACTTGTTGGACCTCCATTTGCTTGAAAGGCGTTACTAGACCAATCATGGTTTTCATATTAACCGAAGGGGGAAAAAATACACATCAAAAACCATTACTGACTTGTATTTTACAGTTCTTAACCAACAAGAGAAATGTTTAATGAACAAGGATGTAACTCAAGACAATGTGTCAAGTTTGGCCGTCTCCTCCAATTCCAATTCAGTCAGTGTACCCATACTTCATCTTCATCTTCAAGTGTAACTACGGTCTCCTCAATCATGCCCTTAAACATAACAGCAACTAGAACAGTTTTATCCAGTTCCTCCCCAACTCAAGGCCTAGATAACATCCTTCAACAGACTTATTCATCTGTGATTCAGAAAACAACTAGTTCAGTATCAGAAAATTCTACAGAATGCAGTATTCATTCACTCAACGAGAAATCATCTGTTGCTGAGATACAGAGAACTGAGAACAACTCTACTGTAATGAATAAGAACTGTAGTTATAAACTTAACTTTAAATTCACATTGTACCTTATCTTTTTGATTACTAAGTGATTTCATGATTTCTTTAGGTACTTATTTGTTATTTTTTATGATTGAACATGGTAAAACCTAGCTTTCTAAATCTAAGACCTCTCTTTCAAACAAAAAAATATAGTTATTTATCGCAACTGCAATAATGTTGCCAACTACCTTTTACTATCATTCAATCAATGGTTAAATGTATTCCTCCGCTTGTATTTCACAAAATTTAATTAATAGTTATTTTTTAAAAGGTTTTCTAATAAAAAACGAAAGGGCACGTTTACACTGGATCATTAAATATAGCAATTTAATAAATAAATGAATGCTTACTCTTTGCGTATACTAACTAAAGAGTAAATTATGTGCCATCTTGGACGCTTGATATAATGTTTTTAGAAAGGAGTAGTAAACTGTAAATAATAAGACAATTTAATAAATAATAGGAAAATAGTGTTGTAATGTAAGGGAATTATTCAATTGCTTGAAATTAGAATGACATCTTATGTATCGACTTCTGTATTAAACAACAATTTTGTTTCTGTAAATTTTAAAATTCGTGCCTTTTATTCTTAGTGAATTGACGATAAAAGTATTTACATAATGGATCGTTCTGAATTTAGTGAATTATGTAGAATTTGTGGTTCCAAAACAAGTGTTTTAATGGGGCTACACATATTTGAACGAGAGGGTGACATGAGACAGATATATAAGAAGATAACTGATTGTCTTCCAATCCAGGTGAGTTATATGATACATGTCTAAATATAGTGATCTATTACTGGGGCCTAGCCTAGGATGACAATTTGTGTGTCTTCAATGAGAAAACTTTTTGAAGCTCTAAAATGTCACACTAGACATTTTTTTTCTTATCAAGATCAACGATATTTGTCACATTAGATTGCCTTCACGTGGATCTATTGATCCAACTAACTCAAACGGAAGATGCCGATATGGGCAAATACTGTTGCTGTGGAAGATGCCGTTTTGGGCTGATACTGTCACTGTTGAAGTTTCTGCTCATGAAAGTCGCTGAGGAATGTGTAACAATGACTTGCACCAAATGACTCGGGACCTATTCATTTTGCGAAAATTGTTACTGGGGTCCATCATGCCACATGAGGAGGAGTTCATTGCCAGTCAAGTACTATCTTCCTACAGTGATCACATTCAATTTTTTCCAAGTGCAGATAGTCTGCAAACCCGTTTGAATTATAATTTGGAGGGTGGGAAAGTTATGATTGAAGTAGAGAACTAAGTTATCCTGCCACGGAGTGATGTGAAATGTCCGGGTATCTGTAAGTCAGGCCAAATGCCCAAAATCCATTAGTGCCCAGGCATTTATTTACTTTAAATGTATATATAGGCCTCAACAATAGACAAAAGTACTATAACTACAATTATTAATACATTTTTAAATCCTTATATATTTAAAAAATTATATTATCAAAGGAAAATACTTTGTGTCTCTAGTTGATGTATAGAAACATTGAAAGTGTTTAATTTACCATTTGACACATAATTATTGGTTTTATAATTGAGAAAAGATATTCAGACTAAAAGTAACATTTATTATTACTATTAGTTTTCTTACATGTTAATTTTTTTAGGTATTTATGCAGTTTCTAGCCACCAAACAAATTTGGACCATTTTGCTTGAAAAGGGTCTAGAATTGGCTGTATTTTCACGAGATATGCTTTTTATTCCGTGGAAATAATGTATTTTATTTAAAAATTTGAAAAAGCCAATGTTACAACTTTTAGTATTTTTGTCATATTTCCGTTAATTTAAATGGTATTTTAATCATCTTTTTTAGTTTGACGTGTTTTTTAGCGCTGAATACAAATTTCAAAACTATTTTGGTTTATTACAAAATATATTTCTCGAGATATAACAGAAAAACTACCATCACGGACATAACGCCATCATTATCTACAACAACTATTAATCACAAAAACCGAATTCACCTAAGGCCGTCACGGAGGCCAAACACTCGAATTTCACGAAAATTACGAAGTTTTGTTGAGAAAATAGACAATTAGGTTAAGTTAGGTTATGTCAAAAAAAATGAACTTTTCGAGCTGAAAAAATAATTTTATGACAAAACCAGTTATATATTTGTGTTCAGCATAAAAAAAACAAGAAATGAAAAATAAATTTTTAGAAAAATAACAATCTTCAAAAAAGTTGTTTTTCACCATCAGATAAAAAACTAGTTTTTCGATTTTTCGGTAAAAAACGAATTTCCGCGGTGAAATCTGTTGAGATTCAGTATTATCTCTGTGTTCATTTTCAATAATTCTTTCTCTCAGCTGTTTTTAGTTCAACAAATATCTAAAATGTTTTTGTTGTTCTGTTCGAGTGATAATATTCTGATGTAATATAAACAGTGACTTGACTTACATGTATTAAATTCATTTTGTGTTAACATGCAGTATGCTTACAGTTCTTTATACCATATTTTTTAACATGGTAGCAGAGCATTGGTTACGTAAGTGTAATTTCTTTTTGTAAACTAATAGGCCAGTACTGGAAAAGGTAGGCTAGGCTAACGAAGATGGAGTTTGCAAAAGTACAAATAGGACTTCTGAATGGTAAGGAGAACTGGGCAACATGGAAATTTAAAATAAGTATCTTGTTGAGGAGTCAGCCTGGTGTGATGGACATTGTGGAGGGAAATCTGCAAAAACCTACGCCAACGGCAGATGGAGCTTCAGCACAAGAGGTAACCAAGTATACCTTGGACTTGGAAAAGTTCATGAAGGCTGATAGTACAGCCATGATACTTATTACAAGCAATCTGTCAGATACAACACTTGAGAAAGTGATGCGTTTCTCAACAGCAAGAGATGTGTGGCTAGAGTTGCACAGGTTGTTTGACGGAGTATCTGAAGACAAGGCCTATGACATATGTCTAGAGTGTTTCAGCTTCAATAGGGATCCAAACCAAGATATTTCTAGTAATCTTTCAAAGCTTAAGAACTTGTGGAATGAGTTGAAGCTAGAAATATCAAAGGATAAAGACAACAAATTTGTTCTACCTGATTTGTTTTTGATCTGTAAAATTTTGGGAATGTTACCAGATGATTATTTTGCTTTTAAATCAAGCTGGTTATTAATGGCAAAATCTGATCGGACCGTTGATAACCTGACTACGCAACTGTGTGCGTATGAAAAAGCGTTGGAAAGGAATAATCAGAATAAAGAATGTCAAGAAGCTTTGTTTGTCAAATCAGACGGTAAGACTAAAAGTCAAGTCAAAGTAAAACCTAGCTCGACAGCAAAACAATTTAACAAGAAAATTTTTTGTCATTATTGTCACAAAGATGGGCACAAAGTAAAACAGTGCGCCAAGTGGAAAGCAGACGGTAGACCGCCAAAACCGTCAACTTCAGAAACTACTCCTGAAAATAGTAGGCCTAAAGCTAATTCAAATATGACACTCATGTCAATTGATGTAATGATGTCTGAAGACGACTATGACTGCTGGTATGTTGACAATGGTGCAACAAATCATGTAACATTTAGGCAAGATTTGTTTCAGACGTTTCAGCTGTTTGTTGCTAAGGAAACAGTAATGACCGCCAACGGAGATTCTATAAAAGCCTTAGGAAAAGGTTCTATTGAACTGGACGTCGAAGTGAACGGAAGTCGGGACAGGATAACACTAGAAGATGTGTGGTACGTACCTCATATAAGGAAAAACCTGTTTTCAGTACTCGCTTCACAAGATAAGCATTTACAGAGTGCGTTTATATCCAAAACTGAAACTTGTCAACTGCAGGTAAATGAGAAAGTGGTGCTAGTCGGGTCTCGAAGCAGACGAGGTGGCTTATATAAGCTGAATGTACGAAATATAAAACCTGATAGGCCTATACAAGCTAATCTTTTAACGAACAGTGAAAACCCTCTTCAGATCTACCACGAGCGGATGGGGCATCAGAACAAGAAACATGTAAAAGCCATAGTTGAGAGAGAACTGGGATTAAAACTGACAATGAATAGGCCTAGTGAGTTGTGTGAAGGTTGCGTATATGGAAAGAGTCACAGGTTGAAGTTTGGCACAAGAGAACGAGCCAAAGCCCCTGGGGAGCAAATTCATACAGACGTGTGCGGACCGTTTCAAAATTCAATGTCAGGTTACAAATATTTTGTCTTGTTCAAGGATGACTATTCCAAATACCGTAGTGTATTTTTCTTGAAGGAAAAATCAGAGGTCGCAGAAAAACTTTAGTTATTTCTGGCATCAGCTAAGACAACTGGACACATTATCAAAGAAATTTTGAGCGATAATGGTGGCGAGTTTGATAACAGCATAGTCCGAAATATTCTACAAAAGGAAGGGATCAGACACACTCTAACGATGCCTTACACACCGGAGCAGAACGGTTGCAGTGAGAGAGAAAATAGGACCATCATAGAGACAGCAAGAGCCATGATGCACTCGCATGAATCACTTCCACAAGGCCTATGGGCGGAACTGATCAACTGTGCTGCTTACATACTCAACCGCACGGGTCCTTCTAGTGAAAATGAGAAATCCCCATATGAATTATGGATAGGCCGGAAACCAAGTATAAAGCACCTAAGGATAGTTGCAAGCACTTGTTATCCACATGTACCTAAACAAAGAAGAAAGAAAATGCAGAAGAAGGCACAGAAGGGAATCCTTGTAGGCTACGATGAATGTGGCTATCGGATCTGGATACAAGAAAATAACGTAATGGTAAGATCAAGGGATGTTGTTTTTAACGAAGAACCCTTATTGGTCCAACACAGAGAGATTCAAATCCCTTTGCCTAGTGAAAGGTGTCAAGAACATGAACTTCCAGAACCAAACGACGATGGAAATCAGGAAACAGCTCAAGAATCGGAGGAAAATGATGACGAGGAGGTAGAAATCAACGTACCTGAGAGTTCAAATGATTACAGTCTACGAAATAGATCTACAATCACCGCACCTAAGAGATTTGACGACTACGTTATGTCTGCAGTTATGAACATGCAAAAATTGAAAGAGCCTGAATCATTCAAAGAAGCCATGCAAAGTGACAACTCTTCCTACTGGAAACGAGCTATGGAAAGCGAGATGAAGTCACACTCAGAAAACCAAACATGGACTCTGGAGAAACTACCTGTTGGGAAGAAATGTATAACATGCAAGTGGCTATACAAAGTCAAAACTAACCCTGATGGATCGGTTGACAGACTCAAAGCGAGATTGGTAGTGAGAGGTTTCTCACAGAAAAAAGGAGTGGACTACAACCAGACTTTCAGCCCAGTAGCAAGACTGAGAACAATCAGATCACTTTTGAGTGTTGCAGCTGTCGAAAAGATGACGCTAACACAATTTGATGTTTCAACAGCCTTCCTCTACGGTCAAGTAGATGAAGTAATCTACATGACACAGCCAGACGGGTTCAATGATGGTACAGATCGTGTATGCAGGCTAAACAAGAGTCTCTACGGTTTGAAACAGGCACCTCGCTGTTGGAGTAACAGATTTAACAGCTTTATGAATCGTCAAGGATTCAAGAATACTGATGCTGATCCGTGTCTATTCATAAAACGGGAAGATGAGAAGAAACTACTCGTGGCACTTTATGTAGACGATGGACTTATAGCGTCAAACAATTCAGCAATGCAGCAAGAATTTATGGACCGCTTGACGAAGGAATTCAAAATCACTTCTAAACCTGCATCTTACTATTTGGGATTGGAAATAGAAAAGAAACTGGACGGGAACATAAAAGTGTCTCAATCAGCGTACACGAGGAATGTACTGGAAAGGTTTAACATGATAGACTGTAAACCAGCTCCCACACCAATTGTGAAAGAAAATAAATCAGAGCAAGTAGGGAAAGTGAAAAGTTCAAAAGAAATGTTTTCTTACAGGGAAGCTGTGGGTGCACTCATGTACTTAATGACTGCAACCAGACCAGACATAGCATTTGCTGTTAGTAAAGCATCCCGCGTTCTTGATAACCCTACCGAAGATGACTTTGTAAAAGTAAAACGGATTCTAAGATACCTTAAAGGTACTGCTGACTATGGAATTGAGTACAAATCAAGAGAAAATTGCCATCTTCTAGAATGCTTTAGCGATGCTGACCATGCTGGAGATTCAACAACTGGCCACTCTACAACTGGTGTTGTGTGTAATTTTGGAGGAGGAGCAATCACCTGGATAAGTCAGAAGCAATCAAGCGTAGCGATTTCAAGCACTGAAGCTGAAATCGTTGCAGCAAGTGAAGAAGCTTGTCGAGAAATCGTATGGCTTAAAAGACTTTTTGAAGAGATAACAGTGTTGAAAGGAGTACCAGTCCTTAAGATTGACAATGAAGCTACAACAAGGTTGGCTGAAAACCCTGAGAATCATAGAAGAACCAAGCACATCCAGACAAGGCATTTCTTCATACGGGAGCTTGTGGCAGAAGGACAAATCAAAGTCAAACATGTTCCAGCTGAGTTCCAATTGGCAGACTGCATGACCAAGCCTCTTCATAAACCAAGACTAGTGACATTGTGGCAAGCTATGGGACTTAAATAAGTAAACTTTAAATTCTTAAAAATGAGGGAAAGTGTTGAGATTCAGTATTATTTCTGTGTTCATTTTCAATAATTCTTTCTCTCAGCTGTTTTTAGTTCAACAAATATCTAAAATGTTTTTGTTGTTCTGTTCGAGTGATAATATTCTGATGTAATGTAAACAGTGACTTGACTTACATGTATTAAATTCATTTTGTGTTAACATGCAGTATGCTTACAGTTCTTTATACCATATTTTAACAAAATCAAGCTACTCAAGAGATATAAACCCATATTTCACCACTTTTTCAACAAGAAATCGTATTTACAGAGGTGGCAAGAAAGTGCATAATTACCATTTTTTTCAACTATGAGCTGAATGGGAAAACTATCGTCGGATTCAAAAAGCGATGTACTCGAATTTGAACCTCTGCTACTAAATAAATGCTCATTTGATTTTGTTGTGTTGTACACCAAAATTTAGTTTATTTATCCTACAAAATATCATAACTTGCATATATTTATGAACACTAAGAATTTTTTATATCGGGTAGAATACAAAGAAACACAACATTTTAGCTATTTTGGAGTAAAACTCAACTTCAAAAATTTCTAAAACAAAAACTAATAAAGATAAGTCAGTGAAACATTAACCACACGTGAAGAAGATTGTTGTTTGTAGTCTATCCAAATTAAAATATTTTTACTCTTAAAAAATTATCTGATGTAATTTTTGTAAACCCTTGCAATCTTATAAATGGCAGATCATTCAAACTTCCAAAACGGTTAAAAAATTCTGTATTGAAAATTAAGTTAGATTATAAAACGTAAAGTGCGATATAAAAATCTTGTGATTTTATATCACATGAAAATCAACAGACATCGATGTGCAGTCATGTGTAAGCAAATCGCCTGTCCTAGCACTTCAATACCAGTTTCAACTGAGCAGTGTAGTGTTGCCGAATCGTGCGCGCCTGGAAGTATTTAAACAGTGCACGAAAAGTTTATTACTATGGAAGTATTGAACAGTTAATCAATTTATCACCTTTTATCATGAGAGCTTTGGACCTTCAACGACATATTAAAAAAAAAGTTATAGCTCTAAAAAGATGGTCAAATTAAAAAATAACTTATTTACAATTATGTACATTTTACATGTAACTAGGTGAATACAATGTGATAATGAGAGCCACGCAGTATATAATAATAATAATAATAATAATAATAATAATTTATTTCCATTTTATAAAGACAGTTTTAAGTAACATTATAATAATTGGAAATTTAAACTGGTCACTATTACTAGTAGTGTGACCAGTAAAGGAATAAACATAAAATTAATAGCTTAGAAACTAATCATTCTAGAGTCTAGCATTACAAGAAAACAAAAATAAAAGTCGCCACTGCGGTATCTTAAAAATAAACTTAATTAATGATAAAATTTATTATAAAATTTAAAAATACTAAAAAAAACTTCTTGTTATATAAACAACTAGACTACTGTATTAACAAAGTGTATCTCATCTTTCAGTAGAAGCCAAATAATTGTGTTTTTACTAAATGATTTCAAGTTTGAAATATTTTTTATTTTTATAGGCAGTTGATTAAAACATTTTGGTCCCAAATAGCTAAAAGAGTGACGAAAAATTGCTTTTTTAACCTTTGGTAACCGGAAATTTTGATTAGCAACATATCGAGTATTGTAATGTAATAAATTGTTTCCCAAATTTCCACTTCTAGTAAAAAATAATCTTAAAACTTTAAAAATGAAAAGATGTTGGACTGGTAAGATATTTAATTGCTGAAAAAGAGGAAATGAACTATCTCTTCTTCGTTTTTTTAATATTATACGCAAAAAATAGTTTTGAGTTATTCTTAATTTGTCTATTAAATATTTAAAGGTGCCACCCCAGCACACCAGTCCATATTGCAATTTTGAGTGAATTAAAGCAAAATAAAGGGATCTTAATAATTCCGAGCTGCAAATATTTCTTAAGAAATAAAACTTCCTAATGGATGCCCTTAAATTGTTATGCAATATAGTAATATGAGGTTCGAAAGTAAATTTTTCATCAAGAGTAATGCCTAAATATTTAAAACTGTTTACTTTGCACAAGGTCTGACAGTTACATCTTCTTAAATCACAGGCTTCAGAATGAAATTTAATAGGAGAAGGTATATCGAAGCTATTAAAATCGAAATTAATATATTTTGTTTTGTTTACATTTACTAACATTTTATTCGCTAAACACCACTCTCGTAAAAGTAACAGATCTTGGTTTATATGTTCACCAAGGATATTTACGTTCTTATTGGAATAAAAGAGAGCAATGTCATCGGCAAATGCACTAATTTTTCCATGAAAATTCAATTTTAAAAGATCGTTTAAAAATATGAGGAACAATACAGCTGAGCTTACAGATCCTTGAGGCACACCACTCTCGACCAATTTAGTTGAGCTGTAATTGTTACCAATCTTTACTTGTTGTTTTCTACCCACTAGAAAACTAGAAAACCAATTTAGAGCGATTCCTCTTATTCCGATGGATTCTAATTTGTTAATAAGAATTTCATGATCAACAAGATCAAAAGCTTTCTTGAAATCAACAAAGAGCCCACAAGCTTTAAGCCCAGAGTTGAGACTTTGGTAAATTTCCTCCGTAACACTCAAAAGCGCATCCTCTGTTGATTTACCTTTAATAAAACCATACTGGTGATTACTAAAAAATTTTAATTTTTTTAAGTATTTCTGAAGTCGCAATAACATGATTTTTTCTAATAATTTTGAAAAAATTGAGAGCACACTAATTGGTCTTAGATTATCTAATTTACTAGAGTTGTTATTTTTCAATATTGGAACAACAGAGCTTAATTTCAAAACTTCGGGAAAAATTCCACTAGTGAAGCTGCTATTTACCAAATAAACTAATACAGGTGCAATTTCATCAACAATAAATTTTAATAATTGTACACTTATATTATCAAAACCACTAGATTTTTTATTTTTCAAACCTTTAATAATCATTTTAATTTCATCCTCAGTAGTAGGTGCCACAAAGAAGGATTGCGGGTAGCGGTGCAATGGCGGGAGAGTGACTGATGCAACAGTATGAGGCCTGTCCGACTGAACCGAGATAAGGTAGTTGTTTATCTCCTCAGCGATATCGCTTGGGTTTGTGACAACTGACCCATTGTCCAATTCAATCCGGTCTACGGTTTTGTTTGCGGCGCCTCCAGTCAAATTATTGATTATTTTCCACTGCTGTGACGAATCACCTTTACAGTTATCTAATTTTTTAGAATAATATAAGTTTTTAGTTTTAAAAATATGACCATTTAGGTCAGAACAAAATTTTTGAAAATAGTTCTTAAATGACGAGTCGTAGGGCCTTCTTTTAAAAATTTTATACAGTTTTTTACGTTTGTTAAATTTATTTAAAATGTTTAGCGTTATCCACGGGCTCAATGATTTGGCTTTCAGAAACTTATTATTACTTATTTGACTTTTCTTACTTAGACTTACAACATTATTCAAAATTACATAAAACTTGTCAAAGGATATATTTACATTGTTTTCTAAGTATACATCATTCCAGTTTACATTCTGTAAATTCTCTTTAACTAGATTAAAATCTACATTTTTTTGAACTGGAGCATTTATACAAAAGCCTGAATGTTCAATGGATTGATTATTAGATTTTTTAATATATTTCAGACCTAAAATACAGTGATCGGTTATACTATTGTCAAAAACATTTGAATGAAAACAATTGAGTTCTTTACTTCTTATAAAAATGTGATCAATGCAACTCTTTGATGATACAGCAATTCTAGTAGGAGTATTTACAAATGACTGGAAACCATTGTTATTCAATAGACTAAGATAGCGATTAGAAATTAGGCTGTTAACAGCTATATTAATATTAATATCGCCTATGTAAATAACATTATTGTTTAAGTTTTCAATGGATTGTGACAATTCTGATAAAAAAATACCCTCAGGTACACTTTGCAATCTATATACACAAAAAATTTTAAAATATAAATTGTTATGTTTAATACTAAGGAGTAGGGTGTCGGCTGCTGCCATTTTCATATCTAATTTACTGCAATCTATTTTGTTATCAACATAACATATAACACCACCAGCTCTGTACGAGTTATTACATTGGGCAAATACATTATAACCAGGAATATTATATAGATTAACTTCATTTGTGTCAATCCAAATTTCACTTAATATAATTATATTAATTTTGTTATTTATACTATTAAGCTCTAAAATAAATCTGTCAAAGTTTTTTCTCATACTCCGTATATTAGTATAGATAAAATTTAAACTTGTCTCTTTTAAGGGGTCAAAGAACTGATTTAAATCTATATCGACTAAAGATTGTGAATTCATATTATACAAAAATCTTAAACTTTTATATTATATTATATACTGTAATATTAAAACTGTTATGTTATATTATACAAAATTAAATACTTCTTATCAGAAAATAAAATAACCCTAACTTGAAAATAAAAAATTTAAATCTTGAATTAGTGCTTATACACATGACATAAGAAGTAATTTGACTACTTAAGCTTATCAAGCTCATCGTAGGTGTCCACTCTTTTACTTCTTTCCCCTTGTGACTTTCTAACGAAAAACTTTCCATCTCGACACCAGGAATACGCATAGCCTATTTCTCTACATTTTTCTTTTAGTTTGAATAGAAATACCTTGTTGTCCGGAGACAGATGTTCGTTAAGATACATCTTTTGTTGAGGGAATGCCTGGTTGACATCGCGGGCTGTTAAACCTTTTCTCACTCTGTACTTGGCGATGATACTGTCTCTCGTTGCTCGACTGATGAATTGCACAACTATTGAAGGGGTGCGCTCCTTCTTGAAGGACGGGATCCTATGGGCTGCTGATATGTCACCCTTCCACAGCTCCACTCCTAGTGCAGCTCCGACATCCTTCACGAGGTCGGCCACGTCTTCGTTTGCTGACACCGGAAGCCCGCTGATCTCGACGTTGTTCCTACGAGAATATTGCTCCAGGGTTCTCACTTTGTCCTTCAGTACACCCACTTCACCAGTAAGAGCGGTATTTTTGATGCGAAGTTCTTCGTTTTCCCTCTTCAAGGCGGACAGTTCATTTTTTATTTCCTTCATCAGCTGCGTCGATTCATCTAGCTTATCGGAATTGAATTTAACTGAGGACGATAACTCACTCATCTCGTTCTTGAAAGTTTTCAGCTCCCCGAAGACGTCGATTTTAAATTCATCTAGCACTCTGACGAGGAACTCCTTAGTGAGGGAAGTACTGGACGCTGAGTTGACACTGCTTTGTGCTGATGAGGTGTTACGGCACTCACTACACTTCCAGGTACGCCCTGAACGAAGCTTTTTTCCTGACAGATCGTCCTTAATACAAAGCGCATGAAAGGACTTATCGCACTTCCCGGCACAATTAACCACTGACTCGACCTCCTCACCAGAACATGGTTGGTTGCAGATACCACAGTTGGACGACATATCACTTAAAAGAAAACAACAATAAGCATTTAAATAATTTTAATCTACGCAATAGCACACGGCTGCACTTGAATATTGGTGATTTGCAGGATGTACTAATCACATTTCTAGTAACGTGAGTGATTCATCAGCCTTTAGCTATAATATGTCTACCTGTCATTCATAGCAAATAAGTCCCATAATTGTGTTATTTTTAACAAATACGGTATATGAAAAAAATCAAAACAGCTCCATCTTCAACATGGAATCTAACTATAGTTTTTATGAAATACTAATCAAGGTATTACTCTAGACACGTTTAGTAAAGAACTTTCTGAACCTAATCAGTCATCTAACCCAAAAAATTTTACTGTTAGCAAGACTACTAATGCCATTTCCAGCAGTTTCAGAAAATCTAAATATCATACAAGAGAACCAGGATACAGACAGTTCAACATTGCAAACAGATCTAAAGCATCCATTGGCCTAGATCAGTTTCCCGAAAACGTGTTGAGTACAATGCTTTAAGGATTGAAAACCTATGTTTATGATGTGTTAATAGTAATCACAAGGCAAATATGTGTTCAGTAAATTACAAAAAGCTTTCATATAATATTTGTAAAAAGAAAGTACATGTATCAAGGGTTCGTATTCAATCACTGATTAAAAACTCAACAATAGATTCAGTTGAACCTTGTCTTAATAGAACTACTGATAGTCAAAACTTACAGTATGATCAAACTACCCTTGACCCAGCTTATGTTATTCATAAAATGCATTGTGACATAGATGACCTATTTGAAATTACTCCCGATCTAGACAAATACCTAATTGATGTAGAATTAAGTGGCAGACGTCAAAGTTGTTAGGTTGACTCTAGCGCAAAGTTTTCACCACTCTCAGAAAGTGACTACAAAAAACTAAAGCTAGGCGAACCCCAAGAAAGTTCTAATATTTGTTTTCAATCATATAAAGACAACAAAATTAAGCCTGTTGGAAAAGTATCTGTTACTATCACTTATGATGGTAAACAACTAGATAGTTAACTTCACAACGTACTTGCAGGGCATGATGCTTTGTTGGGAAGATAGTGGATTAGAGGATTAGAAATCGAATTTCATCAGGTGTATAATGAAATGTTCAGGCAACTTTCAAATTATTTTCCTATTTACAACATACAACTCAGTAGATGAAGTATTAAACAATGCTCCAAATTTTGAAGGCAGAGTAGGATGCGTTCCAAACTTCAAAGTCTCTTTACAACTTCAAATTGGTGTAAAACCAATCTTTATGAGAGAAAGAGATCTCCCGTATGCATTGTGAGAAAAAGTAGAAAAAGAACTGAATACACTTGAAACAGAAGGAATTATTTCCCAGAGTTACAGCTTCAGATTGGAGATCACCCCTCATTATGATTCCTAAACCTAATGGTGGAATCCGTCTGTGTGTTGATTACAAACGTGGAGTTAATGACTGGTTGCTACAACAAACTACACAATACATTGCATTGATGATGTATTGAACAGCCTTAGAAATTCCAGGTACTTTTGTAAGCTTGATTTATTTAAAGCTTATTTACATGTTCAAGTTGATGAATAGAGTAGCAGGATTCAAACAACTTGACATATAGAGGTACATACCGAATTCACAGACTCAGTTTTGGGATTAAAACTGATCCAGCCGAATTTAATTGCATTATATCTCAAGTCATCATGGGTCTTTAGAAAACAGAAGCCTATTTTGACGATATCATCGTTCATGGGAACACATTCGTTGAGTGTGTGTAAAACCTTCAAGCATATCTTCAATGATTCTCTGACTATGACCTACACGTTAATAGAAATAAATGTACATTCATAATTTAAAAAAGTGGAATATCTTGTACACATTGTCCAATAACAGCAAATCTCCTGTTAAAGTCAAGCAATTAAAGACATGCAATGCCCACATAATGTCAAAGAACTTAACTGATTTTTACGTTTAGCAACCAATTATTTAAGATTTGTTCTTGAATTTTTCTACTCAGATGTCTACTCAAGAAATTTGAACCATGGCTGTAGACTGTTAGTTGTGAATCAGCTTTTCTAAAACTTAAGTCAGAACTCTGCAGTGACCGGGTGATCATTCCATATGACCTTAATTTATCCATCATCATGACAACTGATGCAAAACCAAATGTCCTGTGTACAACTGCTTTGTCACTGGTCTATTCAGCTGCTGAATATAGTGCTCCCGTAAGGCTAAATAGTGTGTTCACACTAAAGTGATTGATGTCCAACTTAATAGGGTCATGAGAGCTATTAGTAGCACTCTATGTTAATTCGACTTCCTTGGCTCCCGTTCTGTGCAATACAACTTCTCCAGAGATATGATGTCAGGAGGCACTACTGAAAGAATTCAATAAGAACTTGAATGCCCTGCACCTTCCCATTACACAGGACCTCCCATGTCAGAACGGTCGCTTAAAATCTCGAAACCCACCTCTACGCACTGCTTTCCAATTGAGCAGATCAAATTTCTCACCCAATACTAGCTGGACCGTTGCATGGAAAAGTTTTCATGGATGAAATAAGTTTCTTATTAACGATCCGCCAATACCTGTAGGTGGGATGAATCTCCATCGAACTCTTGAATCGGTTCCGAACTGGTGTTTGCAGATGCAATTACTGTAAGTATAAATGGGGATTAACACAAATCAGTAATGTGATTGCGGGGAGTCTATTCAAAAAATGGATGACATATTTACAGAGTGCCCCCTGCACTCTTTTACGGAGGTATTAGCCAGCATAAACAGAAACAGTGAGGCAGGTTCAAAATGGCTCAATGGATTGGAATTAGCTTTGTGACAGATCACTTAAAATTTTTATTCAATAAATATGCCATCATGACTTTTGGATCTTTATCCAAATATACATAGTAGCTTTAGAAATTAACAAATGGCAGTTGACAAAAACCATATGATCTATATATACAAAACTGATGCAAGTCCTACAGGCCTTGCAGCTGTACTAAGTCATGAAATTGAAGGAGTAGAGCAACCGATAGATTATGCTTCTCGTTCTCTAAATCCAAGTGAAATGAACTACAGTCAAATTGATCGAAAGGCACTGGAAATAAATTGTGGTGTGAACCATTTCTACTTGGCAAGAAGTTCATTTAAGTAATAGATAATGAGCCACAAATTTTTCATCAAAACAAAGCCCTGCCACAGATGACGTCATCTCGTCTACTGCTCTACACTTAATTTCTTTCAAGATTTGACTAAAGTGTACACTTCAAGAAAGGAAGTAACAATCAAAATGTTGATTGCTTATCATGAAATCTAGTCAAAATATGCAGTAACTCCATTGATGAAGTAGTTGGTGAATAAGTCAACTAAATTTATTCTCAATCAGTTTTTAAAATATAAAACTATGAAATAACCTCAATGACAATCAAAGAAGAAACCGCAAAAGACAAAGAAATGATTGAAATAGTTTGATAACTGAAAAATAACCATGAACTCAGAATACTTCTTAATTGATGGTATTCTATTTAAAAAAAATTGTAATTCCACAAACTTGATATCCTAAAGTACTTGGTGAACTTCATGAACACTATTTCGGTATAACAAAGATGAAACAACTAGCCCGGTGCTACATCTACTGACAGCCCTTGCTTCGCTACAGGGTTATTCTCTGTGTTTGCTTACCCTTCACCCGTGATTCCCTCTAAACTGTCATGTCAGTATAAAAGCTCAGCCTACTGCCATTCTTCTAGTCAACAAAGTAAAATGGTCGAGAAAACCCTATAAGGCTTTAGAAGAATTTCAACATGGATCTCTCAATATTGTAAATATCCGAAATAAATTTTACATGTAATTGTACGGAGAAAAAATATATAGAAAAGTGTAATTAATTTTCAACTCTTAGTGCATTAATAGGATAAATAATGTCAAAAATACAAATAAACATGTTTATTTATGCAAAACAGCTGTTATTAATTTACTAAATCAACCTAGTTTAATCCTTATGGAACAATCTCTTAAGGACGGTTTCTACCCGTTAGAAGTACTTTATCAAGATGAAATTAAAATTTTTTCATTTAATATTTTTTTTCATGAAAAAAAAATCAAAAATTGCCCTTCATGTTCGCCCATATCTTGACGAACGGCGTCTTATGAATGAATAGTGAAATTACTTTAATTAAATCCTATTTAGCCTACAACAAACATTTGTACCAAATTTCAGCTCTGTAAGATTTCGAGAAGTGGGAGAATTAGTGATGAGTGATGAGGGCTTTTCTTTTACATATAGAGATAGACAACATAATACATAAATAATTTAGAAATGTAACGAAGAAATGTCAAAACTTAATGTCTAAAAAATTATATCAAATAAATATCAACAAAATAGGTCCTAACTACAGTTAATAATCTTATCCAAAGACAGCTATCAAATTAAACCTATATGAAATTAAGAAAAAATAGTATGGCTTTAAATCACCTTAATGAGTGTCCATGTGAAAACAACAGTTTTGCTGCTACATACATCGATTGAAGTAGACTTTAACTTTGTCTCTTGTTCATTGCTGAATATTGTGTTTATACATATTTTAATAAGTACAAGAAGGTGATGACAGGATTGTTCATCAGGTTGTTTCATCTTATTTTAACATCTCTTATTACCTTACTGTTTATTTATAAATAAGAGAGTTTTGTAAAAAATCTTTTATTAAGACTGGTGCGTTCACATGTTTATAACATATTTAAAGATTTTTTAGAACCTACACAGTTAACATTTTTAACTAACAATAAATTTTAACAGATTCAATTGCGTTTTTTGTAACTAATAAGTAGTGATATGATCATTTCATTTTAGGTCCACAGTGGAGACAAGCTACCTAAGATGGTTTGTGAAGAGTGTGCTTACAAGTTAGATCTCCTTTATGAATTTAGAGAGAAGAGTGTGAAAACTGAATGTGAACTGAACAATATGTTGAAGCAGTTAGAATATGCTCCTTTGTCACTCTCAGTTCCTATACAAGTGAGTATTTGCACTAGTTAGTTTGATATAACAATTAATTGAATAACATACATTTTTTTTCATTGTGTCTTGTATTTTACTCTGGTAAAATTGGGTAGTTATGGGAAGAGAAAAATTAAGTAGATACTGCTATATAAACAACTAGCCATATCTGCCCACTTTGCCGGTCATAATATTGAGTTTGATTTAGAGATGTGTCAAACTGTTGTTTGAAAGAAGCAGCTTAGCTGAAAGCAGTTAGCATCACTAAGCTGCTTAATTAAGCTGCTTATTAAAAACAGTTTAGCTCAGCTAGAGCACACAAATTGGCACATTGTTTCTATGTACTGTTGATGATTGAAAATTGCTTAGCCAGCTTTAAACTTGCTTTTAATTAAATTATAAGATCAAATAGAATGGTTTCACATACATATCAAACAGTTACAGCAAATCTACAAAGACAAGGCTATACAATTCCTTGGATATGGTTTAATACAGTTTGTGTATACCTTTCCATTAACAGAACATTTAATTCAAAGTATATCGTGCATAATTACAGTGTAAGAGAGCTGACGACAGTAACCAATATAGAAAAGCGCTTACTGTTTACTGCTCTTGGCTTAGGCATACCTGCTTTCTGTAACTGTTGGGCGGGGATAGCTGCTGCCTGAAAGCAGGTATTTTTTTATTATTCATTATTCATTATTCATCTTTATTCGTTTGAAACATTTTATATTTGTACAAACACGTCTATTCTAAAAATATGCATAGTACTAAATTAAATTAAAACTAAATTAAAATTAAAATAGTGTTACAATAAATCACTAAATTTATAATAACACTTGTCCAAGAAATAATGTTTAACTTTAGATTTAAAAACTGAGAATGATCTCTCATCTCTAATATTCAATGGCAGTTTGTTGTATACAGTAGTGCAAACATAGTAAGGCCCTTTTTCAAACAAAGTTGTGTTGTGCTTCAATACTGTCAACATCTCTCTAGTCCGAGTCGGATATTGATGAAATGTACCATTTTCAACATAAATATTTGGGTGTTTCTTGACAAAAATACATGCCTCATAACCAATCAGGCCAGCCAAAGATAGAATTCGGAGTTCACAAAAAAGTGGCTTGCAAGAGTTCAGTCTTGCTCGCCCTGCTATGGCTCTCACACACCATTTTTGGAGGGCAAACACTCTTGTGAAATTTGATAAACTTGATGGACCCCAGAAAATAATCCCGTAACGCATAATCGATTCAGCATGAGAGAAATATACAGTCCTTAAAATCTCAGGGCTGCACACCTTAGCTAAATGGCTGAGAGCGTAGCACATGTTGCGTAGTCTTTTACAAACCTGATCAACATGGATGTTCCAATTTAGCTTCTCATCAATATGAACACCAAGGAATTTGACAGATGATTTCTGTTTTGCTTCTTCACAGCCCAATCTGATTTGTCCTTGGTAATGTGTCTTTTTGGAGCTACCTAGATGAAATTGGATGAAATGAGTTTTGTTGATGTTTAATTTGAGTTTGTTTGCAGAAAACCATTTATGAAGGGCGTCAAGAAGATTATTAGTGGTAGATACAACAGAGGTTTGAGATTCTTTGGAAACACAATTGGAGCAATCATCAGCAAACATGACAATATTAAGTTCTGGTGAAATTTTTGGAAGATCGTTAATATATATTAAAAATAGTATTGGGCCTAAAATAGAACCCTGGGGTACTCCATTCACGATGGGTTTATAAGAGGAATGAATTTTTTGGCTACCTAGATGGATTTCAACTGTTTGACTCCGATCAGTTAAATACGAATGAAACAATTTTAGTGCATGTCCTCTCACACCATATTTTTCAAGTTTTCTGATAAGGATATTGTGATTCACAGAGTCAAAAGCCTTACTTAAGTCACAAAAAACACCAAGAGAATGGTGACCAATATCCAAAGACTGAGTGAGGTCATTTATCAAACTGAAAATTGCTGATGAAACTGATTTTCCTTTGCGGAAACCATACTGCTTAATGGAAAGAATATTATTTTTTTCTAAGAAAGTTTCTAGTTGCTGGCATATTATTGTTTCAAGAACCTTAGAAAACGAGGAAAGAATCGATATCGGCCTATAGTTTTCCGAGATATGTTTGCTTCCACCTTTGAACAATGGAACTACTTTACTCACTTTCAGTGGTTTTGGAAATATTGCAAAACTAATACTTGCGTTACAAATATGAGTAAAAACCGAACTAATTGAAGAAAAGCACTTCTTTAATAGCAAACAAGGGATCTCATCTACACCTGCCGAGTTAGTATCCTTTAACTTCATTACCAATTTCTCCATGTCCGAAACAGAAACTTCAGAGAAATAAAGACTATTTACAGGTGATACAATATTATTCTGAAAATTATGTTCTCGATTGTCGTCAGATAAACCATGTAATCCTAACTTAGAAAAATATGTGTTTAGATGTTCAGCTACCTCATTACTGTCTTTCACCAGTTTGTTATTTAAAACTAACTCTATTTTTGCATTGCCTTTGGATGATTTGAGATTTGTGTTATTATTAACAATGTTCCAAATTGCCTTAGAACGACTTTGTGATTTTAAAATGCTACTGTCATGAAACGATCTTTTTTCATTGTTTATATTACTTTTATAGAAACTTATTTTTTCTTTGATAATTTGATCAATTTCAAATGTTTGAGGAAGTGACTTTAAAAACTGAATGTGTTCTTTTTCTCTTTTTAAGTCAGGCGATATCCATTTTTGGGGCTTTTTCTTTTTTAAATTAACTTTTTTTTCTTTGTAAGGGAACGCTAAATCAAAATAGAAACGAAATATCCCATAAAATACCAAAAACTTATTATCTGGATTATCTACTGCATATACCTCCTCCCAATTTTCCATTTTTAGTGCATTATTAAAACTTAATATTGCATCTTCTGTGAAGTAACGTTTTCTGACTAAAACTTGTTGGGTGACCTGTGTAGTAGTAGGCAAACAATTAAATTTAAGTAACTGAGCTTTATGATCTGAGAAAGTCACATCTAAATTACCTATATGGACAATGTTTTCAGAGTAAATGTTTGTTATTACATTATCAATTAGATTTCCACTATTTGGCGTGACTCTTGTTGGTTCTTTTATTAATACTCTAAATCTATACAAGTCAATAATGTCAAACATCATTAAAGTTTCTCGTTTGCTCAGATCATGAAATGGTAAATTAAAATCTCCACACAATATAGTTTTAAAGCCTGAATGTTGAGTTTCAATAAATATTTCATTTAATATATTTTGAAAAGTGTTGTAGTCACCAGTTGGAGGCCTATAAATGACTATAATATTAGTTCCTATGCTTGGTATCGATATACCCGTACATTCACAATGTGATTCGACCAACATATTTATTACATTATTCATTTCTTTAAAATGCAAAAACTCTTTCAAAAATATGGCAACACCACCCCCAACATGAGTCTGCCTATTTATAGCAGATACTAGCTTGTAGTTCATAAAATGTGCAATATTCAAATTATTGTTATGCAACCAAGTTTCACTTATACACACTATGTCTGGATCTGCATCATTTAAAAATACATTAATCATATTAATTTTATTACAAATACTAAGGGCATTAAAATGAACAATGCTTAACAGGTTATTTTTACCTTTTTTTACTGACTGTTAAGGATTACGTTTTTTAGAAAGTTTTGGAAAGCCTAAATTTAAATTAGTACTGGGGGTGTTATGCCTAAAAAAATGTTGGACTGATCTTGACCTGGTTCTAAATCAAAATTATCAACTTCAGAGGATGTTGATAATTTATCATTCACATTTAAGGCCCTAGGACTTAAAGGTAAAGGTGGAAAGTCATTGAAAGAAAATAGTGGAGGGCCGGCAGCAGTTAGTTCATTTGTAGCTGAGTCTGACACATTTTGGCTGGGATAAAGTTCCATAAGAGAAATGTCACATTCCATGTCCTTGAGATTTTTCTTATTTGTAATTCTAGGCTCTGATTTTCTAAATCCCCTCCGTTCGCATTCTTGGGTTCCTGGAGATGTTGCTGGGGTGACGTTGTTCTCGGGACGTAGTTCTGATAACGTGGTTCTAGTGGCGTGGCTCTGGTGACGTAACTGTACTGACACCGGTCCGGTGATGTGTCTCTGCTTGTGTAGTGGTATTGATGCTGGTCTGGTGATGTAGCTCTGGGGACGTACTGATGCTGGTCCGGTGATGTAGCTCTGGGGACGTACTGATGCTGGTCTGGTGATGTGGCTCTGGGGACGCACCGATGCTGGTCCGGTGATGTGGCTCTGGTTATGAGTGTGAACACGACTGTTGATCATTTGAACAATGTTTCTTCCCAAAATCCGCTTTCCTCTTTTGTTTATGTGCAATCCATGCCTTGTAAAATGGTTTCTAACCAGAATGGTATTGAGATCACCATAAGATAATCTCAGTGATCCCCTATATTCTCGAATAAGCCTAGCAATTAGCATGTTAGCATAAAATATCTTATCGTTTAGTTCCATCTCGTCATAGCGGTAGGGCACACTATTCACTATCACGTTGGTTTGTACTTTTAGTGCAAATAAAGCTTCCAGGCCTTGAGCAATTGATAACTGACTCGGTTTGTGTATACCTACATCGTTCGTACCAGCCAATAGTACTACAAAATCATTTATTGAACAAGTTTCGATAAAACTTTTTGAATCCTGAACAACATTTTTCAGCTTAGCGCCAGGTCTTGAACACACAAAAATGTCATAATCTTTACTTAGATTTTGAATGTATTTATACATATCTCTTCCTTGGCTGTCTGACAGAATAATAATTTTATTTTTGTATTGACTCTTCTGCTTATCTTCAAATCTGAGTGCTGTTGTACTGGGTGGAGAGAAACAATCAGATCTATGAACCTGAACTTCAGTTTGGATTCTGCATCCCTTAGATGGAGGGCTGAGGGTTATATTATTTTTGTCAAGTAGAGAGAACTGGTTAGATGTCTCCAAATTACTTTCCAACTCCTTTCTTGGTTTAAAACATCTTTTCGGTGTAATGAAATCAGTTGAATATGACATTCTACATTGCATGTCATTGTACTGTTTTATTTCTTCTGATAATTTATCACATTCAAGTGTTAGTGCTGATATCACTTCATCACGAGTTTTTAATTCCTCCTTAAGATATTGTTTTTCATCATTAATACTTTGATTTTCTGCTTTTAATTTTTCCATTTCAACTTCAGTCATCTCTTCCATACATAAGGACTCTTCAAGAACATTTTTCCTATGTTTTTTTCTTCATCTATTCTCTTTTTTAATATGTAATTTTCTTTATTTAATTCAATTTGTTGCTCCGTCAAATCAGAGTTAATTTTGATGGAAGCATCTAACCGATTTAGCAGTGAGGACATTTCAGGGATGAGGTCTACAATAGCATCGTTAGTATATTTACTAGATATCGTACTTAAAATCCCATATAAATGCACTGCCATATCGATCACCTCTTTGTTTATCAGGTCCTCCGTTAGATTCATATACTCCGAATCAGCCATCCGCATTAACTGCTCACGAACCTTACGAGTTATCATTATGGTCGTGTAGTAAGCGCCTTCAAAAAGGGTAGTCAATATTTGATAGAAGGATTGGCAATGCGAGTTAGTATCACTACTTGGCAAGTACGGCGTTATCGCTTGGCAAGTACGGCGTTATCGCTATTTTCACTCAACTGTTAAGTAGAGCTGCTTACTTCAATAAACTGCTGCTTCCAAGCTGCTTCAGCGTATTTAGCACATCCCTACTTCAAATTTGCCGCTTTGCAACAGTGCAAGAAAGCTGCAGACAGCAACTACTATAGAAAAATGCTTACTTTTCACTGCTCTTGGCCTAGGCCTACCTGTTTTCTGTAGTTGTAGGATGGGGATAGCTGCTGTTGAAAAGCAGGTATTCTCACTAAACTGTTTAGCAGATGAGCTGCTTACTTCAATAAACTGCTGCTTCTAAGCTGCTTAAGCTTATTTAGCACATCCCTACTTCAAATTTGTCGCATCGCAACAGTGCAAGAAAGCTGCAGACAGCAACTACTATAGAAAAATGCTTACTATTCACTGCTCTTGGCCTAGGCCTACCTTGCTTTCTGTAGTTGTAGGATGGGGATAGCTGCTGTTGAAAAGCAGGTATTCTCACTAAACTGTTTAGCAGATGAGCTGCTTACTTCAATAAACTGCTGCTTCTAAGCTGCTTAAGCTTATTTAGCACATCCCTAGTTTGATTATTAATCTAATATCCAATTTATAACAGTTGATGTTATGTATAATTTACTATTGTACTGAATTATTTTTAATTTTAAAAGTTAAGGCTATTACAATTATTCAGTTTGTTTTATTTAACAGCTGTTAATCAAATAAATCAATCAATCAATATAGTAGCAGCTAATCTATATTTATAAAAGAGGATGTTTGTATATATATATATGTTTGAAGTTTATGCGCTGCCAAACCATCCAACCGATCGCCATGAAACTTTAGGATTTTGTCCTGTATACTCCCGAGATGGTTTCTGTGAAGTTTGATGCAGATCCGTCCACAGGGTCCCGCCCCATGGGCTCCTAAAGATCCCAATTTCAATGGAGAATCTGAATTGTTTACAAAAAACATATGACTGTGTGGTTTAATGTAGTTTCACATGCCATAAGCAGATTGAAGTTCTCACAACAACAGTACTGTATATGTTTTGATTTATTGTAGTTCTACATTTCACCTTGAGAGTGTAGCATGGTTTTTTCTATAATTCTTTTTATTACTTTATTTTGGTATGTCAATAAAAAATGAAAGGCGAGACAACGTCCGCCGGGTTCAGCTAGTGTTATAAATATATATATATATAGTTTACTATTGTACTCGATTATTTTTAATTTTAAAAGTTAAGGCTATCACAATTATTCAGTTTGTTTTTATTTAACAGCTGTTAATCAAATAAATCAATCAATCAATATAGTAGCAGCTAATGTTTTATATATATATATATATATATATATATATATATATATATATATATATATATACAGAGTGAGTTTTATGTCCTGGCACACCTGGATATAATTTAAACGGCCCGAGATATCTATGTGAAACCTTGACCCTACCTATTATAACATATTTTCTTAATTTTTCAAGTTGAAAATGTTGCCCCCCTTTTCTAAAGGGGGGTAAAGGGGGGCAACTAAACATTTTCAAATACAAACCCCTATCATGTGACCCCTCATTTTAAAGGGAATAAAAAATGAAATCCAATAATGCAAAATAGAGGTCTCTACGTTTATTTTAACAGATTTTATGACAAATTTATAATAATAAAATCAGTAACTGTCTTGTCCTGTTTATCGTAACATGAGTCAACATGCTTTGGAATTTCCCTTGTTCTTATCTTACCGATTGCAACAATCTACTGTTGACTTTCTCTTTACTACTCACTTGCATTTCATCAGCTGATTGGTTAAGTTGCTATAAACAACATCAGTTTAAGGTTATTTTTCTGACAAATAGTGTTACTTATTTTATTTCTACATGGAGAATTCTGAGTTTGGAAGAATTACTGTGTTAATGATGAGAGGTTATGGAGAACGTATGAGATTATACGCTGAAGTAGCAGAAATATTCAATGAGGAATTTCCTAACCGGAACAATCCCATAACTAGATTTACGGTGGCAAGAATTGTTCAACGGTTTAATGATACTCATTCTGTAAAGGATAGACCCAAGCCAGGAAGGGCTCCTGTAATTGACGAGGAGAAATCATTAGATGTTATGCAGTCCTTTGTTGAAGATCCCCACATATCTACGAGAAGAGCTGCTTTGGAGCACGACATTAGCCAATCTTCGGTAAGAAAAATTCTTAAATGTAATAAATTCAAACCTTTTAAAGTCAAACTAGTGCAAGAGCTTAGTGAAGATGACTATGACCGTAGGGTTGAATTTTGTGATATAATGATGGGCAAACTAGACGCTGAACCTGAGTTACTGAACAGAATCCTTTTTAGTGACGAAGCAACTTTCATGACCAACGATGCTGTCAATCGGCATAATTGTCGTTACTGGGCAGATAACAATCCACACTGGTATGTAGAGGCCCATACACAACGCCCTTCAAAAGTTAATGTTTGGGCAGGAATAGTTGATCACCGCTTAGTTGGTCCATTTATAATTGATGGAAATTTAAATTCTGTGAAGTATTTAGATATGCTTGAAAACCAGATTGTGCCTGCACTCCAAAATATGTTTGGACAAGAAGCTGATAACATTTGGTTACAACAAGATGGAGCACCACCACACTATGGTCTTGAAGTACGACAATATCTAAATAATGTCTTCCCAAGAAGGTGGATAGGCAGAAGGGGCGCTGTGGAATGGCCAGCAAGGTCTCCTGACCTTAACCCACTTGATTACTTTTTTTGGGGCTACATGAAATATCTGGTGTACAAAACAAGGCCAATTGACGTCCATGACTTAACGCAAAGAATTTTGAACTTATCTCAAACAATTCCTAGAGATAATTTCTTGAATGCTGTCACAAGTTTTTACACACGTCTAGCACACTGTCACACAGCCGAAGGTGAACAGTTTGAACACCTGCTACATTAAAACAGGTAACTGTTTTTAGAATTTGCGTTAGTGTTGACTCATGTTATGATAAACAGGACAAGACAGTTACTGATTTTATTATTATAAATTTGTCATAAAATCTGTTAAAATAAACGTATAGACCTCTAGTTTGCATTATTGGATTTCTTTTTTTATTCCCTTTAAAATGAGGAGTCACATGATAGGGGTTTGTATTTGAAAATGTTTAGTTGCCCCCCTTTACCCCCCTTTAAAAAAGGGGGGGCAAAATTTTCAACAACTTGAAAAATTAAGAAAATATGTTATAATAGGTAGGGTCAAGGTTTCACATAGATATCTCGGGCTGTTAAAACTATATCCAGGTGTGCCAGGACATAAAACTCACTCTGTATATATATATATATATATATATATATATATATATATATATATATATATATAGTTTATTACTGTACTCGATTATTTTTAATTTTAAAAGCTTAGTGTACCACAATGTTATTCTATTTGTTTTTATTTAATAGCTGTTAATCAAATAAATAAATCAATTATTATAGCTCCATAAGAATACCATGGATATTTTGGAGGGCAGTGGGACGGAGTCCTGAGGTCAGAGAGGAAAATCCTTTTTTAGTGAGCCTCTAGGGGCCAAGATAAACCTATGTACAAAATTCAAAATTTCAATTAATTCAATTGGACTTACAGTTTTGGAGAAATCGTGATGAGTGTTTAATGGCTTATATATATAGATTAATCACTATGTCTTCCAGTACAAACCTTTACACCAAATTATTTACACGACTAATTTCAGATCAATTTTTTTTTAACCCGAGGCTTGTAATAGTTTGTTAACCATTAATTTAAAAGTATTGTTTAATAATTGTTACATTAATGATATTAATAAGGTAATGTTTAGTTTTAAATTAATTTCAAAGAGAATAAACAAAGGAATGTCTGGTTAGTGATGTGGGCCGGGCAAATGCCCAGTGGGCAGGACATTTATAAATGGGCATTTGTCCGGGAATTTGCCCAAAGAAATTTTAAGCACCCAAAAAAAGTAGTTTTAACTTTTAACTGCTTGTAAATGTTTATTTGAGTGCCTACTGCCGATACATTTCTTCAAGACCACTATAGAGTTCCAAAATCTTACTTTAAGACCATTATCAAAGATGTAGTTACTGAACAAACCTTGATCTTATTAAAATAGTCCTTAAAACTTCCATATTGTATTTGTAGAAAACTCATATTATATCTGAGTACCTTATTATATAGTGGACTTATTTAGCACATTTTCTAAAAAATAGCTACTTTACGTTTTCACCCGATAAATTCCAACAATTTGACTAAGGTAATTTATAATAAATTAAAATAGTGGATGGAAATTATTTTTAAGGGTATGAACAACTAAAGTATGAATATTGAAAAAGATATTTTCAATAACATAATCAGATAAATATATTCTCATTGTGAATTCATTATGCCTACCCCTATTGGCTTCAATAAAAACATAAAATTACTAACTTTTTATTCAAGGAGTCTGGATAAAGAAATAAGCTAGGAGACAAATTATGGAGGGATGATTGAAGGCATTGAATGGGAGCAAAGCCACCAATGTGTTCAATAGTTGTTTAATAATGGTTGTTTTATAATAAAACATCAAACAATTTTGTTCTTTTACCCAATGAAATATTTGAAATAGAGCGATTTTGTACTGAAAATAATTGTATAAACCTAATTACTTTTCTTATTCAGCAAATAGTTGAAATTGCCTATTAAAAAAAGTTAATATGTTTAAGAAAAATATTAATAATAGTAAATGTTATTTTTAGTCTATCTTTTCCCAATTATAAAACCAACAATTATGTGTCAAATACTGTAGTATACCAACATTTTAAAATTGTATATAAATCAACTAAAGACACAAATTATTTTCCTTTGATAGTATTGATATAATATAAACCTTTAAATATTTATAAAGGGTGTTTGAAAAGTTGATTAAATAGGTAAAAATAAACATAAAAGTTCCTATGAAGATGTGTCTTATCTCGCTTAGTTTGGCGTCTGCCTGAATGTTCTTTAAACAATGCCATATCTCCTAAACAGTATTAGCTATAGTTTTGAAACTTGACTAGAATATTTAACTTCACACCGCCTAATATACTCTAAAAATATAAAATAATATTTTTACTCGTTTTAAAATGGCAGCTGTTTAAAAATTTTAATTTCATGAAAACCAAAGCAAAAACAAACACTTTTCACGAAATAAGACACATCTTCATAGGAACTTTTTTGTTTGTTTTTATCTATTTAATCATTTCCTGAAGTGTTGCCCCACACTTTTCAAACACCACGAATATATATGTGTATTGAGGTGATTTATTTTCTGAGAACGGTGACTACAATGATCCTATGTATAGTCTAATCAGAATGAACAAAGTGATTGTGAAAGCGTTGGTGAGATTAGTGATCCACAACCTCCTCCGGCCAAAAAAAGATATTTAAACAAGCAAAGGGTTGGCCTAGATTACAAATGAAAAAATTGATAAGGTAATTTATATTTGGAGTAATGACCCTTTTGATTCGGTTGTTTATAATTTTGACTTGTCAATTAGAGGAATACAATTGTTGTAGTGGTATTTTTGTAAAAGCTATAGCGTAGTTGAAAATAAACTCAGCACATAGAGAGGGTGCTATTAACGAAGCAGTTGAGAGGTAAAGTGACATAAAATTAGTATTCAATAATGAAGTTATGTGTAGGGAAATGGGAGACCTAATATATTAGCCTTGGAAGGAATATGATTCCCATTTCGTAGTTTAACCATAGAACACTAAGCCATCATCTGTCAGGCGACACTTTCCATGTATCTTGTTCCCCACTCTCAAGATTGGCGACATCAATCTCCTCATCCCAATATCTTCAGTTGGTCTTAAGACGAACATGTGTTCACATCTACAACTCATAGCCATTTGCTTGTTGTGATTCCAAGTGTGCCATTCCACAGATGAGGCGATAGCTAGTCTTCGTCCGCCAGACGAAATATGTGTTATCGCTAGACGAGTGTTAGTGTTGCTGTGTTTTTTAACTGAACATTTTTTTTTCTTTTTTGAAATATACTGTAAATATTCACTACAAAAATCTGTCACTCTTTTTTTAGGATTGTAAACTGGTTTAGGTTCTTTCAGACACTTTTTAAATACTTGTAAAAATTGTGTGAACAATAATATAGCTGCAATGTTGAAACTCAATTACAAAAAGGAGCGGCCGTAGATAAGGGGCTAAGGCGCTGGCTTGCCACGCTGCCGGTCCGGGTTCGATTCCCGATGTGACCACTAATAGATTTTGCCCTGCCGCTCCCGTGGTTCGGAAGTCATGTAAAGCAGTTGGTCCCCAGGTTAAGTGTTAGAGAGGGCTCCTTAGCCCTAACTTCGCCTGGTAAAATAAGACAAACTTTAACTTTTTAATTACTGTTTGTTCAATGTTCAGTGACTCAAAAGTGAATGATAATACAAACTATTTTGGTTTGGACAGTGGTGATAACACCAGATGTTCACCCCAATTATCAACCATCGGAGGTAAGTGATTCTGATGTGGCTTCAAGTGACGAGGAATATTTTAAACATCCAGTGAGTGTGGTACAGAGAAAGGACACTGTCAGGAGTACAATTGAAAATGTAATCGCCAATGAATATTTAAGTAGGCTTCAATATCCTATTACACAAGAGAGCTCAGCGAAGCTCCTGAAACAGCTAGGCCTAACGATGAAAATTATCACGTTATTTGTGAACATGTATCTATGAATGGAAAAAAAATGGTTACAAGTGCTGTAACCAGCCCTCAGTAAATTCAAGAACTAGAACGGCAGCAGTAATATTATGCACATTTGCCTAGGCCTCAAAGATTTGACAAAAAATAAACCTAGTCCAATAGAAATAGTTTCTTTATTTTTTACAGATGAAATGAAACATAACAGTTTAGTATACCAATGAGACTATATTGAGAAAACAAGGTAATTAATTATAGCACACAAACAAAGACCATTTCAGAAATTTTTACAGAAGAATTTAATGCGTTTTAGAATACTTGATTATAACAGCGGTTCAAAACGAGAACCACATACCCACAACAACATTGTTCAATCCACAGTTTTGTGGTGATTGTTTTAAGGCTACTATGAACAGTGGTTGTTTTGGCTTTTTGTTAAAAGCTCTTAGGTGATGATCTAGAAACCAGATTAGAAAGGAGCAAAGAAGAATGTTTTGTGCCCATTAGGTAAGTATGGAACTTAGACTCGTATGTTACAGTTGAAGAGCGACTACTGGTTTTACATTCCTAACAAGCCATCAAAGTATGGTATTAAAATGTTTATGATGTGTGATTCGGGTAAATAAATTATTGACGACATTTCATATTTGGGCAAGGGGACATTCTCACTAGGTACATCACAAGCTGAATTTGCAATAAAGGAATTGACAAAAAGTATCTATGGATTCAACTGTAATGTGACTGTAGATAACTGTTTCACAACAATACCATCAGCTACTAATCTGTTAGCACCAACAATAAAATTGACGATAGTTGGCTTCCACGATGGGACAAACCGGAGATTCCACCAGAAATCAAGGACTATTTCCTATCAAACAAAGAAATAGAAAAAAAGTGTAATCACTCTATACATTTCTTGGAGTTCTTTAACTCTTGTAAAAATATACAGTTTCACAATGCTACTTACAGTTTACAGGAGCCATTGATACCCTGGACCAAATGTGTGGCCAGATGTCTTGCAGCCAGAAAACTAGGAGGTGCCCTCTTTGCATCTTATTTTGGCATTATTAATATATTGATTGTACACTGTTATGTTATTATTCTAGTAACATGGTTCTAGTGAGGAAAAACATCTCTATAGGTGAAAGATTGCTTTCGAACCACACTCAGTTAGTCAAACTACGGTTCAAGCACCGATTGAGCTATCCGTTTTTGCACGGCCTTTACGGACATCTACTGCTAAGAAATTGGGTATGGGAGGTTCCAGATGCTCAGCCTGAACAACAACAACCTCAAGGAAGGAATATTCTGCCCACCCTAAAAAAAAAAAAAAAAAAAAAAAAAATAACAAAGTCCTATAGCAAATGCTCTTAAAAAGCAATATATGGAGAGCACCAAGATCAACCAACAGTGTATTGTGTGCATTCACTGAACTGGTGAAATGTATACCATTATTTTGTATTTTAAAACTAAAATATTTTTTTTACTTGAATATAAGTCGCTTTATTACATAGAACAACACCAGTAGACTCCTAGACAAAGCACCAGCTTTAACACTTGGTTTACTGTTAGTATTATTGGGTTAAAGAAAGGGGATATAGGCCTACCCTTTTCAAATAAATCTGTAGTCAGGTTGAAGATGGTTTTCAATGAATGAAAATATTTATTTGTTGAGGCAAAAATTAGGACCTTACCTGGTCCTTTCTAACATTTAACTTAACCTCAAAACAATGATAAAAAATTAAGTCGGAAAAATAAACATGGAAAACTGCAAATGCAAGAACATATAAAGATTAACAAAAATATACATACCATAAATAATATTACTTAGTGAACAACATTGATTATGTTTTAAGAAACTCAATAGTAATACAATACTATCTAAAGAATTAAAATAAATAAACAAACTGAAATGATAATGAGTAGTTGAGAGTAGAAACTCTAGACTAGCAGAGCAGATGCCAGACGCTCACTCAGTTAGTGCAGTACAATGGCGACGCCTCAACAAAAGGTTCAGAGTATTATGTAATGGTATATATAGGAACTTAAGGTGCAATTGTGGTGGTGATGATCCCACAGATAAAACCATTCGGCAATGGCTAAGTGCGTTTAAGTAAGAACCTGGTAGGCTACGAATGTCAGAAAAGCAAGTGAATAGAATCAGAACTTCATGCCAACTAAGCCCTAACAAATCTTATGCATGCCGCAGTCCAATGCATATTGTTGGGAATTCTTTGTTTATGCTGAGAAAATTCTACATTTGAACCATCTCAGGAATGGCTAGTTACTTGCATGGCAACTGTCACCCTATACATGATGGCCAGTACAGGAGGTGCATTATCGTTTGGATGCATGCCGTGGTGCCACTATCAGAGCCTACATTGAAATTTACTAAATCGTAAACAATTCTCGACTATGTTAAAAAACATGTATAACACATTAGATTAATATTTTTACTACATTAAAATATTTAACCTCAAAACACTAGAATTCTTCTGTGGACATCCTGCACTTTTGGGCCTAAACATTTTATGGTCTGTTTGAATATTGATTTAAAAAGGTTTAACTGTTGAAAAGATCTTTGTTGATTACTTCTGGCGTTAAAGTAAATATGTTCAGTACCTTCACTACCATTTCTAATGTAAAACAATTGCAACATTTTGAAAATATATGTTAGATTGGAAGATTGTTTAGATTGACATAAATTGGAAAAGAGCTGTCTCTCATCCTTTTATTTGAATTTATTAACCACTGTAAAAAATGGTTTTGAGTCACTCTCAATTTATCAATTAAATATTTTAGAGTACCTCCCCAACACTGAACTGCATATTTTAACCTGGAATGAAAAAGTGCAAAACACAAAACATATGGTGGCTGAATTGCTCATGTTTCTTAGAAAGTAAAATTTTCTTTTTGTTGATTTTATAATATTTTGAAGGTAAGTTATATGTTTATCACATTTTAATTTTTCGTCCAAATTAATGCCTAAATATTTAAAATAAGAAACTTTTTCGTTTCGTACAAGGATATTGATGGTTTTCATTTTTGTAATCTAGGTTGTGAAATTTTATTTTACGAGGAAAATTAAAATAATTTAAATAAAAATTTATGTATTTTGTTTTGAAACATTAACTTCCATTTTGTTGATAGTACACCATTACCTTAATTTCTGTAAATCTTCTGTTAAGTATTGCATTAAAAAAAATAGTACCATTTTACTCCATTACTCTGATTAGATTTATTTGAATGAAGGATATTATAAATATTAATGATAATTGATTATGCAATTGAATAGTATTACCCTTGCAATTTCCTTATGTGTTTTTAAATGATTTCATGCTGTTTCAGATATCTGCTCCCATAACAGACGCTGTTTTGGTTCAATGTGTGAATCCACCTTTGGACCTACCGCCTCCAGAGACATCCATCATAAAAACAATAAATAAAAAGCATTCAGAGAATTTGAAATGTGAACCAGATGTGTTTATTAAAATAGAAAGTGCAATGGGAGGTGTAAATGGAGGTAGGATCGTTAATGCCCATCCAAACATTGACAGGCCCAGCGAAACCGATTCTGAAGAATTCGAGAGTGAGTCTGAAAGTGAGGAGTCTTCATTGCCTGATGGTGATATGCAAGATGGTAACACCATGACTGAAGAAATAGTTCCTAATGGATTGCACCCTGATAATGGGTAGGTGTAAAGTAAACAGGCTATAAATAAACTTCTCTCATCCACAGATTTTTGGTAAATGTCTAAGAAGCATGCCTTTAGTTTGATTAAATAAAAAATCAGTACATGTTAACCTTGATCCTCTCAAAAATGTCTTTACTATACTCAAACATTTGAGGTAGGAAATTTGTCAAAATTTCATATAGTATTATTCAGGCACTAAAATCCTACTTTAGTTTCTCAATTGCAGTTGTCTTTATTTGTATTTTGTATGCCCTA
Organism: Stictocephala bisonia; assembly: GCA_035578905.1. Classification (NCBI taxonomy): domain Eukaryota; kingdom Metazoa; phylum Arthropoda; class Insecta; order Hemiptera; family Membracidae; genus Stictocephala; species Stictocephala bisonia. The sequence goes on along the minus strand of JAQJVL010000175.1, from coordinate 915,182 downwards.
TTTTTATATTATGTTGAAGAATCTTAAGATGCAACAGACAATCATAAGTGATCTTAAGTGATTTTAATACTTATTACATTAGAAAATATTTTATTTTGATACAATTCTCAAAGTGAATTTTCACTGGTTAGCCCAATATTTTCTTTGGTTCTATACAATTAATTGTTCTTGGACGTTTTACTGACTTTACAAACAAGATATACGTTTAAAAAATTGTTCCAATTGTCGTACATTAATTTGAAGAAACCTTCTGTTACTTCTGGAAAAGAAGCACATTTTTTATTGTACCGCTGCTGCATTGCTTTAGTTTCGCTACATTAGCTACATGCAAATACCACAAAGTTAATCAGGTTTGCTTTACTTGCAATCATTTACAGTTTTAAAATAACCATTAAATGAGAAGTTTGTTCTGTTAAGGATTTTACCTGTAGTCGTGTGCCATTACAAAGTTTTGGAGGAATCAAATTAGGCAAAAGCATTATTGTAGTTATAATTTTTAAACAGAGATGGTGAGGTGGAATCCAAGGAGGGTTTAAGGTGTTAAGGAATTATATAGGATAGTGAACCGCATCTTCTAACCCTACAACAGAGTCAACAGATTGATAAATAACCATCTCAGTAGTAAGTTGGTTCAATAACAAATCATAAAATGTTATTAAACGAAACCAAACGTAGTGAACGACACTTGCCAGAACCTGATGTGCACGCGAGGCAGTACCGTACATGAGGTAAGATATTGAAGAAAAAAGTTCACACCGTCTCCATTAATATGCACAACTCGGTGAGGTATCATGACACCTTCACCTTGCATAACCTCCATTCTGTATGTTCTTGTAAAAAATATCTTTGAATGGGTGAAGGCGTGAAATGAAAAAGAGAAAATAAATAAAAAGAAAAAAGTATAAATAACTCTTTGCGGTAATTATGCACTTTCTAGATGCCTCAGAAAAAGCAATTACCGTCTAGCACTAGCACATATATTATGTGATAGTGAATAAATCAACTTTTTAACAGAGATTGTGAGGTGGAATCCCAAGAGGGGTTAAGGTGTTATGGAATTATATAGGATAGTGAACCGCATCTTCTAACCCTACAACAGAGTCAACAGATTGATAAATCACCATCTCAGTAGAAATTTGGTTCAATAACAAATCATATCATACTGCTGCTGTATCGCTTTTCGTTGTGAGGACCGCTTTCATTAAGCCACATCAGGTTTTCCATTTTCACAGTGTTTAAGGTGGGATAACTTTTATTACATGAACTGTTCAGATCTTTGACATTGTACATAGGTTATTTTGAATGCTTACCGACCCATATTCTTCATGTAGATTTCCACCTCCTATTTGAAGAAGTAAGTTGGCAAACTCCTATGCACGTAGTTCACCTTTCAGTTGCACTCTCATGTTGACTTGCAGGGATCACACTTTAATCTTAGGCCATAAGTAGGATGACTTAAGGCAGGCCTTCATCTCATCAGCATGTGTTCCCCGAGAAACAACTTATAGTGTCTGCCTGAAGTCCCTGACCAATAGAAAGTCATCCCACCCTTTAAGTGTTTACTACTCCTGATGCTCTGGAGAGTGCTGTCCAATGCTTCTATCCCTCCCTTGTGAGCCATGGTGACTTCATCCCAAACAACCAACTTACACTCCCTTAGGACATCTGCTGTATCACTCTGTTTCAAAATTTTAGCCTCTATTGTGTAAATTTAGAGGAAGTTTGAAAGTGGATGCAGGCTCATCAGACTAGTACATGTTAGAGGGTATAAGGGCATTTCCTCTAAGTATTCGTCCGGCTATATAATCACATTTCCAACTCTGTACACCACTAGATGGCAAGGATATGTTTCAGAAGCAGGATGAATTTCATAAGTAGTGGTACATATGAGCCTGGTATTCTGCATGTTAACTTTAAATATCACCAGTAGGCATCATGGTGTACACTTGTAACTGTTGCCAGTTACAAACATGGAGAATGACATTTGTCCGCCCGAACCTGATGTGCAAGCGAGGTAGTACCATACATGAAGTAAGATTTAAGAAAAAAAGGACACCGTCTCCCTCAATATGAATAATACAGTGAGGTATCATGACACCATCAACTTAAATAACCTCAATTGTGTATGTTCTTGTAAATAAATATCTTTGATTGGGTAAAGGCGTGGAGTGAAAAAGAGAAAATACATAAAAAGGAAAAAAATTATAAAATACAATACAATTAGCAAGCCAAACTTATTAAAAGCCAGTAAATCTTATTAAAAGTATATATATGTCAGAAAAATGCAAAATATATTAAAACCAGAATAAAAACTGTGTAATGTATAATAAATGTGATTTAATAGAGCTCACAATAAAACACTTCACTCAGTTATGTGGTTAACCTTCCAACTGGCAGTTATTTTTTCTCCAAATGACAGGCTATTTTTGCCTAATGTGCAGACGTTTGTTATAAAATTCATAAAAAATAGTTATTTACTATAAACCTACTTATATTAGGTATCAATATGTTCATAAATATGTAGGCTATCATATAAAATATGAACCATAGCAAAAATAATCTTTTTTTTATTTTTTCATTGTTTGTAACATACAGGGTGATTTTTTTATTGGTGCTTTTTTTAATACTAAATATAAAAATGAAAAACAACCTGCATTGACATAAAAATGGATTTATTTGAACTACAGTGTCATGACATTAACGTTTAAAAATGATTTCTGGCATATGGGCTCCATTTCGTTTGCGTAGAAAGCCCAATCGAGTAGTCCAATTTTCGAATACTCTTTCCAGCAGCTGTGGTTGAATTCCGCCAATAACTCGACGAATGTTAGCTTCCAATTCATTTAAAGTTTGTGGCTTGTCAGCGTATACTTGAGACTTAACATATCCCCACAGAAAGTAGTCTGTTGGCGTGATATCACACGACCGTGGGGGCCAGTTGACACTACCTCTAAATGAGATGATACGTTCACCAAATGTTTCTGCCAAGAGGCCAATTGTGTCGTTTGCCGTGTGGCACGTCGCGCCGTCTTGTTGGAACCAGACATTTTCTAAATCTACTTCAAGTTCGTTTAGCTGAGGAACGAAAAAGTCCCGTAACATTGCCCGATAGCGTTGACCGTTTACCGTAACAGTCTGGCCAGCATTGTCTTTAAAAAAATAAGGGCCAATAACACCACCTGCCCAAATGGCGCACCAAACGGTAAGTTTTTGTGGATGAAGGGGCACACCAACAAATTCTTTTGGGTTTTCATTACTCCAAATCCGACAATTCTGTTTGTTGACAAAGCCGCATAACCAGAAATGAGCCTCATCACTGAAAAAAATCTTGCCTGCGAAAGCTGGGTCACGTGTTATCTTATTTTGAGCCCATTCAACGAAATCAAGACGCTTGCGATAGTCTAAACGTTTCAGTTCTTGCACCAATTGAATCTTGTATGGATATAGGCGTAGATCCTTCCGTAAAATATTCCTTAGAGTTGAATAGCAGATCGCTAATTGCTGCGCACGATGACGAATCGACACACTTGGATCCTCTTCAACACTACGAGCAACAGCCTCTTCGGTCCTTACTGTGCGGCGTCTCTGCCGATGCTTGTCAACAAGAGTGTGGGTATTACGAAAACGATTAACCTAAGCTCGAATACCTGACTCTGATGGACGATTATGAGGTCCGTAAATCGGACGAAGAGCTCGGTAAGTTGCCCGAACTGAACTGCGGTTTTCAAAATAAATTTGCACTATTCGCAAACGCTCTTCATTTGTAAGTCTGTTCATGGTTACACAATAATACGCACTAGACAATACAAATATTGAAATGACATATGATAATAAGCAAAGATCAGCTGTTTTATTCGAATTAAAATGTTGTGTTTAGTAGTGGTGCCAACTTAAAAAACGCACCAATAAAAAAATCACCTTATATATGTAAATGTGCTGTCATAAATCATGAAACGGGGAGGGTAAATAAATAAATAAGGTCTTTATTTTGGAGCGGTTTTCAACAAACAATGCTGGTTTACAAAACAACTCATATTACAATTATTAAAAAAATTAAAAGCTAATTTTAACTATTCATAATTAAAACATAAAGTTATGTATACAGTATAGTTATATATGGATATAACTAAGGTACCTCTTAGGAAGAATGTTAGGATGATAAAATAAAAAATGTAAAATAGCCAACATATTCTAAATTGCACCTAGTTTCAGGAAATACATACATTGTAAATCATATAAGCAAAAATAAATTTACTAGAATTTTATAACCACAAACAATACATCGGCTGAACATTAGTTACCATGGAAACAATAATATTAACAAATGTCATACAGAACTTATTATAACCACTACACTGTTCATTTTGTCTGAAATTTAGCTAAAAACATGCTCTATTCAACAATTAAATAATTAATAAGGCTATATAAATATTTATAGCCATAAACATAGTTATATACATAATAATAACCTATCAGGTTATGGCATATATAAATATTTTATGAGCTATTTTGACCATATAAATTTCATTTTATTATATTATAATATCACTAAATACACTTCCTAATACATTACTGATCAGTATATAAACAGTCTAAAACACATAATAACATAATAAACAAATTTCCATGGTCATGTATTTCAAACAATTAGCAAGCTTTACACGGCAAAATTCTACTATTCAAAATCATTAGGTCATGTAAAATAATCTATAACCTTTGCATAAAACTGTAATCGGCAACTAATGTAGATTCCATAGAGACCAAAAACATCGTCATATCTTTTAAGGTGTGTCCAATAAAAATGATTGTTTGCGCCTGCGTCTCAACGCCAGAAATCAGGCGTTTGCCATTTTGATGGTTAAACTACTTTCTCTGAGAACGTAAACAAAACATCTCTAACAATAAACAAAACAAAAACATATGATATTTTAATATAAATTAAGTTTAATAAATGTTACATAGGGAAAAGTAAGAATTTAAAGTGTATAAAATTCGAGATAGTTACAAAGACTACAGTAGTATTCTCATCATGTTCACGCATTCCTTGCAATATGAAGATTGCTGTCGTTATACAGATTTTTCTTTTTCCCTTCAAAATTATGTTTTCTTTTCTATAATATGTAATTGTTTTTTTGTTGAAAAAACCATGTAAGTCTACTTTCAGAGTTTGCAAAGTAGCTGTTGTTTCATACACAAAAATTGAAAAACAAACTTTACCTAAGAGTGAAGGAGGTAAGATAGAACAAAAAGTCATTGGAACAAAGTTGTAGGTCGTCTCAAATCTGCTACTGAAAATGCTATTAATTTTTCAATAGGTCCGTTTGTTTAGCCGCTACAGACTGAATTGGAAAGCACGGTTTTTGACATTCAAAATTGTTTGTACTAAAATGGCTATCTTTTCGGAACTAAGAAGAATTTTTCAAAATCCCTTCTTATTGCATTTCTACAATATAGGACCAATCATCCTACAAAATTTCAGCCTCTAAGGTTTAGTGGTTTTCAAGAAACGGTGATCAGTGAGCGAGTCAGTAGTATTTGGCTTTTATATACAGGGTGATCAACTCAAGGTGGCCACAATTGGGATCTCAAGAAGTATTGATTTTACAGCAAATTTTAAATGGGGAACTTTACCTAATTTTTTATGCTCATTACAATTACTTAGATCAAATTTTAAAATTCGGTCTCTATTTTCCAATATGGCGGTCAGCATTGAAATTTCTTATAGGAACCACTATTTTTTATAATGGATTTAGGTTTTACTAGTGATTTTTAATAATTTTTTACTTTTGGTATTATTTTGATATACTTAACCGTTTTTCTGCTAGGAGCGCTGAAAGTTTCAGAAATTTCAACAATTTATTAAAGAGGCGTGTTCTGGCAATTACAAAGCTTAGTAGTTTATAATGCATTATTTTTATTCAATTGAATGTTAAAACCTTCTTCAATACATATTTTATACAAAAATATTACAATCACGTAGTTCAAATTAAAATTTGGTCGCCATTTTCCAATTAGCGGACGATTTTGAAATGGCTCCTATTTTTATGATGGATGTAGGTTTAATAAGGTTCTAAAAAATAGGCAATAAGGTTTAATAAAGTAATAAGGTTTTAAAAAGTGGTGGTTATATAAAATAAAGTCAGTGCCCACAATGGTGCAATGTGCTATTTTAATAAGCGTTGCTTATTATTCTCTTACACTAAAACCATTGTAAATAAAATGTTTATCAAAATAATAATAAAAGAAAGTCACGCTATTAATTTTACAATTCACTATGAGGCTATGAGTATCATAATGAAAGCAAGTCCTGCTAATAGTTTTACAATTCACTATGAGGCTATGAGAATCATAATGAAAGCAAGTCCTGCTAATAGTTTTACAGTTCAGTATGAGGCTATGAATATCATAATGAAAGCAAGTCCTGCTAATAGTTTTACAGTTCATTATGAGGCTATGAGTATCATAATGAAAGCAAGTCCTGCTAATAGTTTTACAATTCACTATGATGCTATGAGTATCATAATGAAAGCAAGTCCTGCTAATAGTTTTACAGTTCACTATGAGGCTATGAGTATCATAATGAAAGCAAGTCCTGCTAATAGTTTTACAGTTCATTATGAGGCTATGAGTATCATAATGAAAGCAAAATTTAACATTTTTTAGTGTCAGCTGTATTAGTACGAAGTTTTAGACGAAACCTAAAATAAACAAATATTGTTTACAAATAGTATTTTATAAACTTAACCTACAGTTTGTATGTTTATGGTGTACATGTTAGTTTTACTTAGAAACAATAAATAAAACTTAAATATTTTGTAATGTTAGCTTTGTAATCAATATAACTATTCCACTGGCTCATAAAAATCTCTCACCTAAGTACTGTACGTTATACCCAGGTAAAACTGCACTGTCTGGCATCCAGATAAGAATACCACTCATACACGTATAGCGGTAATGACCCACCCACCCACCCATACACGTACAGTAGTGATGACCGGTAAAACGGTTCCTTAAAGAAACTTCAAAGTTGACTGCAATATTGGAAAATGTGACTGAATTTTAAAATTTGAGCTATGTAATTGTAATGAGCATAGCAAAATAGGTAAAGTTCCCCATTTAAAGTTTGCTATAAAATCGATACTTTTTAAGATTCCAATTGTGGCCACCTTGAGTTGATCACCCTGTATATAGATAAGTTTATCTTAGGATTGATAGCCCAATACCAAATATCCTTGAAAAAATTTATTAGTAGTATAGGAGACTTAACTATTTCAGAAACCTTTAAATTTATATTTTACAGTTAATTTTTTATTTTATAGTTTACAATTACTTTGTGAATCTGTAAAAGGACAGTATGATAGGTATATAATTTTTTAAAACTATATTTGAATCTGTAAAAATATCAAGATATATGTTCTTTATAGCAAATAATCTGTTTAACCCTTTCAGGGATGTGCATCAATATTGTTATAATTAAATTCTTTCTACACCATTTTTTTGTCATAATTTAATAATTTTTACACCCAATAATGATAAAAAAGTTCTACTTAATTTGACTAATTTGTTATAAAAACTACTATGAAATGTGATTTTTTTACTTTTCATAACCTAGAAAAATTTCAAAATGGCTGATGTGAAAACACTGACCTCTTTGCAGAGATGAGGTTTTTGTTTTGCTGAAACTGCAATTTTTAGTTTAGACAACATCAAATTAAATATTCAAATTAAATTCTGCACAAAAAGTGTTTGAGTTTTGTCGAAAAGATTTGATTTTTTTTGGAATAGTTCATCCCATTAAACATGATTAAAAGGATCTAGAAACTTAAAAAAACCTTACACTATTTACCTTTACTGCTTTGTTATCAAACTGCTTTAAACTTTTATTTTTCACTTTTCGTAACCTATAAAAAATTTAAAAGGTAACTTGAAACTGCTGTCCTTTTGCAGAGTTGAAATTTTTGTTTTACTGCAGCTGTAATATATAGTTTAGATAGCATCTAATGAAGTATTAAAATTAACAATTAAATTCTGTACAAAAAGTGTTATGTACATTTTTATGGTATATACTATAGTTTCCTAACAAAAAGTCGGTAAAGTTAAGTTTTGTCGAAAACATGTGATATTTTTGGAAGAGTTCCCCCTACTTAAGCTTGACTAAAAGAAGCTAGACACTTAAAACCTTACATACTATTTACCTTTACAATTGCAGTTAATAAAATGCTCTACAAGATTGAACTTAAGATTTTGAACTTTTCCTGACCCAAAAAATTCAAAATGGCTGACGAGAAAATACTTACCTGTTTGCCCAGTTGCTTACCGTCTTTATTTTACAGAAGCTGTAATATTCAGTTTGGATAACACTTATTGAAATATTCATATTAACAATTACATTTTGAACAAAAGGTGATATATACATTTTTGTGGTATAATGTATCCTTTTCTTACAAAAAGTCAATAAAGTTGAGTTTTTGTCGAAAAATGTGATTTAAAAAAATATATCCTCCCATTTAAGTATGATTAAAACAAGCTGGATCTTAAAATCTTGCACAATATTTACGTTTACCACTCTGTTGATCAGCCTTCGTGATCAACTTTGTTATTATCTCATCAACAACTTAGGTAATCCCTTATGATCATCTTGAATAAGCCCCCTCTCCCCTTCGAGATCATATTGGTAGTCCCCTGTGACTAACTTAGGCAGCCTTCATGATCAACTAGAGTAGCCGACCGTCAACCACTTAGGCCCCCCGTGATGATCTTGGATCCCCCCGTGATCCCACTTTGGTAACCACTCTTGGTTAACTTCGTAGCCTGTGATCAAATCAGAATGCCCCTGGTGACCATCTTTGGTAGACACCCGTTATAATATTGGAAATGGTTGTATACCTCTATGCTGTATAAATTACACTTACCTCAGAAAAAGTCGGTAAAGATAAGTTTTTTGTTAAAAACATGTGATTTAAAAAAATATATCCACCCATTTTAGAATGATTACAACAATCTGGATTCTTAAAACCTTATACACTATTAACGTTGACCTCTCGGTTTACCTGCTCCTCTGATCAACTTCGGTAGCATACCGCCATCAACTTAGGAAACCCCCCCGTGGTGACCTTGGTTAGCTCTTGTGATCAATTTAGGCATATCCCCATGGAACCCCCTGTGATCAACTTGGATAATCATTCGTGATCATCTTGGTTAGCACCCCTGATCAATTAGGTTAACCGGCCGTCAACCATTTAGGTAGCCCCCATGATGATCTTTTATATTCTCCCGTGATCCACTATGGTAACCACCTGTAATAATCTTGTGTAGCATGTGATCAATTTGGAAAGCTTCTGCTAATCAACTTTGGTAGCCACCCATTATCATATTGAAAAGCACCTTTGATCAGCCGTTGGTAGCCCACGTGATCAACTTAGGTAACTGCCTATGAACAACGTATGTAGCCCCGACAATCAAATAGGGTAGCCGACCGTCCTGAACTTAGATAGTCCCCTTGAGCATCTTGGATAGTCTCCCGGGGTCAATTTGTGGACAACATTTGATCATTTGGGGTAGCCCCCCTGATCGACTTTTGTAGCCAACCGTGATTGTCATAGGTAGCCAGCCATGATCAATGTAGGTAAACCTCCATGATCAACTTCAGTTCAACTACTGATCAACCTGTGTAACCACCCCTGATCATTTCGGTAGCTTCCTCGATTAACATGGGTAGGAACCATGATAAAATAGGGTATTATCCATGTTAAGCTGGGGTAATCCCCTATTATAAAATGTGATAGCAACCACTATCAACTTTGGTAGCACCCTTAATTATCGTGGGAGACACCTTTGATCATCTTGGGTAACGCACGTGATCTACTTGGTTAGCCACCTTATTTGACTTGGGTAACCCCCTTTGATTAAGATAGCTAGGAAGCATAATTAAAATTGGGTAGTATCCATGATAAGCTGGGGTATCCCCACCCCCACTATCAATCTTAGATAGCCCCCCCCCCCCACCCGTGATCAACTTGTGTAGCTACCTGTAATAAACTTTGATATTCTTTATTGATCAATTTGAGTAACCAAAAACTACCCATTACTTTCTTGGGAAGCCCATCATGGTCAACTTGGATAGTCACCCGTGATCAACATAGGTAGTCCTCGTGACCAACCTGCGTAGTGCCTCTGATCGACTTGGGCAGAATCAAGATTAACTTAGGTAGATTCCGTGATCGACGTAGGTAGCCCCATCCGTGATCAATTTGGGTAGACACTCATAATCAACGTAGGTAAACCTAAACTGAATACAATATAAATTGTATTTAACTGTTTATATTCAATAAATTGGCCTGAACGTTAAGGGGGTTTGGGGCCAAGTCCCCAATGAGCGAAGCAAGTTTTTTATACTATAAAGCTTGATGTAGTGACTCACGCACTGACACTAAATGTTGAGGCACCTCCTGGCGTCCTACCCGCATAAAGTCTATACTTGAATTAAAGTTCTTGGTCTGAAACCTCAGGGGAAATTCATAAGTTGCCTTGTTTCACTCCTAAACAAGATGGCGGCTTTTTTCACCTCTGTATTTCTTATGAGAAAATAAAAAAACAGTAGTTTGTATAGCCTAACTTGAGAAAAAGTTTGAGTAAAATGTTCAAACCTTCAAAGTTCTACACACGTAACAAACATGCAACATATGTGAATTTCAGCTTCTAATTTAAAAATGTTTGGGTATCGGGTTCCCATTAAATGACATTTTTTTAAATGTGAAAATTTTAATACTGATGTTATCTAATCAAGTGGGCTTTCAATTTAAAGATATTTTTCTTCTGAATCCAAATATACAATCAGATTTTGAAAAGGGCAATAAATATTGGTTATATGTCCGAAAAATAAATCTCCGAAAACAAAAAAAGGTTAATACTAAAATAAAACGCCCAAGCAGGGTATGTAACTATAGGTATTTATCTACCAAATAACACTATATAATAAAATTTTGGAAGAGAAAACGTTTAAGGGCTCTGCCCCCTCCCCCCTCAATTAAAAATAAAAAATATGCTCCAAAATCCAAAATTGGGTAATGATAAACTAATACACCCAAGTGGGGTATCAAATTAAAGGTATTCTTCTCTTAAATACAAATCTACCATCATATTTTATAATACCTATGTTTAGGGGCTCCACTGACCCAAAAACCAAAATTCATCGTCATACTGGTTATGTATTGATCCTGGCGAGCAATAGGCCGATATTCCTCAAGAGGTAACATGGCGAGATCCATAAATAGGACTGTAGCTTTGTGCCTTGGTGTGACCGCAGGCCTAATTTTTCCTATTGAAGGCTGTAGACCAAGTTCTACAAGAGGCCTGTATTAGAACGTTTTGGCGAAGGCGTAGTCCGAGCTCAACCCACGAGGCTGCAGGCCGAGTTCCACAAAGGGGGTAAAGGTAGATTTCCCAGGCGAGGCTGCAGGCCGAGCTCACTTCATGAGCGTAGCGAGTGATTGGGTTGGCACATGAAGCGTGCGGGGGTGTCCCCTAGTCTATATATATATATATATATATATATATATATAAAAGAAGCCATTTACCAATAGTCAAGATTTATCCAAAAATATATGTCCAATTGACTTGAAATTTTGTACATAGGTTTATCTTGGCCCCTAAAGGCGTACTAAGAAAGGATTTTTCTCTGAGACCTCAGTATAATCCGTCCCAATAGCTCCAAAATTCCCATGGTACTCTTATGGAGCTATAATAATTGATTTATTTATTTTATTGACAGCTATTAAATAAAAACAAATTCAGTAAAATTGTGGTAAGCTAAACTTTTAAAATTAAACAGTAAACAGTAGTAAAATTAAACAGTAAACTGTAGTAAAATTAAACAGTAGTAGATTATACATAAGATCAGCTGTTCTAAATTGGATATGGTGTAAACTGAGAGCTTGCTGCACAAATATTTTTTTATTGTATAATAAAACTCAATATTATGACCGGCGAAACGGCCGGTTGCAGCTAGTTTTATATACAGTGGGGAAGAAAAGTCCTGGGATAGATTTTTAATTACTGAACGATTACAGATAAAGGAATTAAACTTGGCACATCAATACTGCACCTATTAATCTACTTTTTGATGTACTAACCGTTTTTCTGTCATATCAGGGGTCAAGATTTTTCACGTAAACGCATACAACATTACTATTTTAGCTTAGCACTTCAGGGATACAACTAGAAAAAGCCCTAGCACTTCTCAGATTAAAAGTAAAACATTTGTTAGCACTTAAAGAGCTGTTGTATGTTGATTTAACTTTGTTGCTTAAATATTTTTCTTTTAATTTTTATGCATGAAAAGGACAACAATCTGTAACATGAGTAGTGGCCAATAAACAACTACGAAAATTTTGTTTTTATTTTTAAATGTACTGTTATTTAAAAGAACAATTTAATTTGCAGTTACGTAAATTATTTAAGTAAAAGTTTGTCCAATTTTGGTTTTGTGGGCCCACTTGCCCAACACATAAACAATTACATTTTTTGTGCCTTATAATTATGAGGTCGGTTGCTCTGCACACCAACCCACTAATAAGTAATTAGGGTGTTTCCAGAATTTGTTGATAAAAGCACGGTACTTTCAAAAATAACAAAAACATTTTCTAAATAAATAATTATTTATTGCAGAAGCACATGAGGACATCAAAATGCATTACAATCGTCAATTTCTTAGGCTATAAATTCGGTTTTAGTTCTAAATAATATACAACATATATAAACATTGTTACTGTATAGTAAAAGTAAAATAAATATAATAATAATAAAACAAGAAAAGGTTAACCAATGCAATTTTATATAAGTTAGCAATGCCAAGGTACAATATTTAATTAGTAGCAAACAAAATGTCAATTAATAGCAATAAGTCACTAAGTACAAAAACATAAATAAAGTTAAAATTATTACATTTAAAATACTTAAAATTACAACGCTTATCCAGACTAAACAAACATTTATCATCAACAAATAAAAAAAGTAATACGGTAAGTAATAATAATATATAGATCTATAAATTATAGCCTACAGCTATCATTTAGAACAATTTTTTTAACTATGTACAAAATCTATTTCATAAAATTCAACTATGCTGTACAAACAATTATTTATCAACAAATGTTTTAGAAACTCTTTAAACTTAAAAAGTTCAAGAAACTAACAAACTAACTAACAAATGAAGTCCAAGTTGTTTACTGGCTATCATTCACGATGGTGTTGAGATAGAGACCTCTAATTTGCGCTGATCTTTTATCAAGTTTTTTAAATGAAGAGTGACATGATGGGGGTTTGAATTTTAAAATGTTAAGTTGCCTCGAAAATATCTAATTTTAGTTTTGTTGGCCCAATAGTTCAATGCATGTGCCTTATTATAAATATGCTAAATATGCTGTGAGTCTGAATGTTCTATACCAACTCACTAATAAGTAATTGGGGTGTCTCCAGACTTTACACTAACCATGTTTAACCCTTTCAGGAGTGCGTTAATTTAGCTAAATTGAGTAAAGACGTCGCATGACGTCTTTTTATAAATTGGCCTAAATGAGTAAGGGCGTCATGTGACGTCTTGTGTAATGGTAAATTATTTAATTTATTAAATTAATTGTGCATATTCTTAACACATAACACTATTACTATCTGCCACAGGCAAACTCAAATTTCAGATGTGCACATTTTTTGGCACTCTTCGTGTCAGTGGTAACATTCATTTGTCCTCTCTCTCTAAACTGATTTGGTTCCCGCCCGATGTCATCAGCTGGCGTGCAGCTGATACAACGTTTGGCGCGCATTTCACTCCATTGGCGCGCTTTTCACTTACATTCTCTCAGTTGTCTGTCAGCTACACAGCTATACACAGTACATTTATTGAGTCTGCAGTGCACTTGGCTATCGCTTTTATACTTTCAATACGTTGTTGATTGCTTTTATTATTTTTATTTTACGGTAGAGTTGTTCTTATTTATTATTTTTATATTACATCAGTGTTATATTATTTAGTACTGTGTTAAGTGAAAATGGACAGAGACAGGCTTCTTCACAGTGATTAAATAAGACATTTAGTATACGATTACAGTGAAAGTGATCAAATAACTCATAATCCGGATGAAGTGCTAAATTCAGATGATGAAGTGTTTGATGAATCCGATTTTGAAATATTTGACGTGGAAGATTTGTCATTGACAACGGTACAAGAAAGTAGCATAAATGAAGATTGTAATGATCAAGATTTACCTGAAATACAAACTCCTGCTGAACCGGTAAGTAGGCCTAATATTTGTCCTACATGTAAGTGGAGGCACACTGATGATTTTCAACCCAGAAATTATACTTTTGATGCTTCAAATTCTGGCCTTTTATTAGATATAGAAAAAACTGAAGCAAATGAAATAGATTTTTTCTACAATTTATTGGACCACGATTTGGTTTCACACATTACTTCTGAGACAAATAAATATTACCGTGAGTGTAATAACAAAGAACTTAATGTAAAAGAATTCTCCAAACTAAAACGTTGGGTTGACACTCATACTGATGAACTGTACTGTTTCTTTGCTGCTTAATTTTTAATGCCACACTGTAAAAAAAATACAATGAAGCTCTATTGGAGTACCGATCCACTTTTGGAAACACCCATTTTCTCTAAAATCTTTAGTCAGGACCGATTTTTGCTGTTACTACGCATGTTACATTTAGATGATAATACTCTTTTAAGTAGTGGTGACAAACTGTACAAGATTCGTACTGTACTTGAAACTAATAGACGCAAATTTTCCTCGTCATTTTCTCCTGGGCAAAATCTAGTAATCGATGAGAGTTTGATGTTATGGAAGGGTAGGCTGAGGTTCAAACAATACATACCCAATAAAAGAAACCGTTTTGGGATAAAACTCTTTGTTTTATGTGACTGTTTGACAGGAATAGTACTTGATTTCATCATTTACACAGGAAAGGGGACTGATTACAGTGATGATACTACATTTTCAAGTGCCTCTGCTAAAGTTATTAAGACTTTGATGCAGCCATATCTTGAGAAAAACCATGTATTATATGTAGATAACTGGTATTCCAGTCCAGAGCTATTTACATGGCTAAATGAGCAAGCAACTGGCGCATGTGGTACCGTACGGGCAAACCGTAAAGGTTTACCTTGCCTACCTAACAAAATGAAGAAAGGAGATGTTACTGTACGTAACAATGGAACACTTCTAGCCGTGAGATGGTGTGACAGAAGAAATGTGACTATGCTAACTAGTGTACATAGGCATGAAATGGTCAACACCAATAAAAATGGAAGTACAACTTCAAAACCGCTATCTGTTGTTGAATACAAGAACATGGGAGCTGTGGACCGTGCCGACATGATGATGTCCTTCAATGACACTACTCGAAAAACCAACAAATGGTATAGAAAGTTATTTTTTCATATCCTGGACATAATTTTGCTCAATTCATATCGGATGTATAATCTATATACTGGTAAAAACAAGGCATTTGTGGACTTTCGACTCAGTCTTATCAGACAAATATTAGAAAACCATTACACTTGGAAAACTGAAGAAGTAGGAAGACCTCTGCAAGCCGCTGCTCCAGCAGGTGATAAACACCCACTTCGTTTATCCGGACGTCATTTTATCCGACCTCTGCCTAAGAGAGAAGCCAATAGCAGAATACTTCAGAGGAAGTGTTACGTGTGCAACAACACAAAAACTCAGCAAAAAAGACGCAAGGACACTTCCCATGAATGCTCTCAATGCCGAATCCCACTATGCATATACCCCTGCTTTGAGGTATTCCACACTAAAATAAATTACTAAATCAATGTAATTTTAAATGATAAGAAATATAATAATTAATTATGTAATGTAATAAACAAGTTTGAAACATTTTTTGACATTTAATTTTTTTACTCTTCTACAACTTGTTTTTTTCAAAACTAATACTTCTTTCAGTCACGAAAATTAGGACGTCATATGACGTCTTTACTCCTGAAAGGGTTAAACTATGTACAGGAATACACATGTGGTTAACCAAATAACATAAATAAAGTTCAATTCCTTAATAATATATCTTGAAATTTGTAGTGTTCAATCATATTTACTATTACTTATAGTTACTATTATATTTCATTGTGTATAATTTAATATGCAACGGTACTTAACTAACTAAAAAAAACTATATTTTCTTAGAAATATTACAAGTTACTATTATTGATTCACTGCATCCAAATTCTGTGAGTTTGTTCATGTTTCAAATAAATAAACAAATGTTTAATAACTGTATTGTTTTTATTTTACTTTTTTAATTCTAATATGATATTGAACTGCACACAATAAAATAATTATAACTCTTAAATAAGTAAAGTTTCATAATTTTCCTGAATGTCTGGTAAGTCACATAACACTAAATTTGATATATTCCTAAATTACTTCAAATCTCAACAGTACTATCTTTATAGTTTTGGTGCCTATGTTCCTTGTTCAAACTCTGGCCATCTTAATATATGCCTTGTTGGGATTGCTTTGTATTTTTTTAATTAGGAATGTTCTATCAAACAATTGTTATTTTAAATGTGAGTTGTTTTTAATTGTTGTGTTTATTATTCTTTCTTTGCAGTGTCATTCAAAACAACCTTCTAACAAGTGAAGATAAACTGCCACAATTAGCAGTAAATGGGGAATACATCTTAAACTCAGAAAATCAACAAACCTCTTGGTTTTTTTGCAATGTATGTGGGAAAACTTTTCCTAAACAGGATGATTTTCAAGCCCATTATGAATTCCATTGGAATAAGTGTTCTACGTGTAATGGAATTTTTCCTTC